>JADRCC010092753.1:0-10739 GCA_019843855.1 Hylomyscus alleni
TTTTTTTTTTTTTTTTTGAAATGTAAAAATCTTTTGTAGCTAAACACTTTGGTCAGGATCTTCTGCTTTATTTGGGAAAGATCAACTCACAGAAAAGAGATTTTATCACTTCTTATGGGCCATCAGGGAGCTTAGAAATAGCCATGGCAAATCCAATATTCTCAGGAAGAGAGAATTCTGACTGGTTTTGTTCTGTGCTCAGGCTTTTAATGTTTATCAATTCGGAGACGCACAGAGGTGTTCTAACACGTCCCTGACAACACCTGTGCTCCCCCTTTCATGCATTATTTCTTATCAAATGTGTTTGACTACAACACAACACAACATTTACCCTTGGCTCCACTGTGACAGAACATTATGATCTTTTTCGCAGCTTACCTAGTGCCCAGAGATACTTGTTTTGTGTGTATGTTTGTGTTGGAGGGAAGGCTAGGGTTCAGTGAGGCAGGGAACTAGGGAGATTGGAATGACAAAAGCTTGTTTGCTTCTGTTCTTTTACTCATTTTAACATCATATGCTCAAATCGCTTGAGTGAAAAGTCAATTTCTAGAATACCCCGTGAAACTCATCTTTCCTCTCTTTCTTTTACACTTGGACCCAAATGGAAGCAGTCAGGACTCACTCCATAGCATATATAATAAAGGTGTGATGACAAAGTGTGGGAGGACACCAAATAACTAGGCCAAGAATCTCTTTATTTTTCATTATAAATATTTTCAGCCTTTGTCAGAATGTCAGGAAACTATCACCAATGGGTTAGGCATTGGTTCAATAGATTAAGCAGACAGATATGGCCCCAAGGGACATGAAATAAATGTTTTTATTGGAAGTAGCAAGGGAACGTTCTAGAAACTAATTATGATGATACTATTTTAAGCACAACGATCTCCATTATACCATCACAGTTATTGGACAATTGATGCATGCTTGGTGTTCTGTAAATATTAGTTCATTTCCCATGACAGGCCACCTTGCACTGGGTACCTAGGCAGGGCTCTATTAATTCAGAGAAAACGTAGTAGTAGTATTTAACTGGAAAGAACTCGAATCCCATCAAATCAGACTCTTCACTAATAGATATAATTAGATTTGTAGTGTTTTTGAAACAGGCTGCTCTCAACTCATTGCAAGTCTCTTGCATCATCTTTCCAAATGCTATGATTAACTTATAATTAATAAATGTAGATTTATCAAATATTTTGTGTCTAAGGAAAAAGCTCTTTACCATAAGCAGAAACTTTTAGTTTTTTTATCTTTGAAATTAAGTTCCTAGCATTTCTTACAATTGCAGAACCTATCAATGTGTATGAAGGTGGATATGATAAGATGTAGATAAACAGATTATAACATATGGCTCATTATAAAACTTCCACTTCACAATAAAAGATGTATTACATTGCTTGAATTCAACGAATACATTGAGAACAACAGAGGAAAGGAAGACAAGTGTCTCCCACTGGTTTTCCTACTTTAGTTCCTTTCTGGAAGTCTATCCAGGAAAGTACAGACAATCACTCTATAAATTAGCTTAAGTTTAATTTTTTATTTGTATTTTGTCTAGAATATTCTGCTTTGTTTATGAATACCTAATGAAGCTACAGTTACATTGTGGTTGGAATGAAGATCATTTATATTCCTTTCTGACACTAGTTGATGGAAGATGTCATTGTCCTATTTTGTTTATCAGAGATGGGGAGCAAATATGGCTGATACTTCTATGCCAAATATCTAAGAAGATTAGTTCTAATAACCCTGCCTGTACTATATGCTCATTTAGTTCCTATGTTGGAATGAGAGAACATAGTCTTTTTATATTATTGCCTGTGAACTAACGTGAGAAGCCATTAGATAATGCTATTTATGAATACTTTCTATAAGCCCTGAAGTTTGTAACCTGCTTTACAAAGGCACATATAATTATATGGAATCATTTTCACAAGTCTGTTAAGCTACTTTTTGGAGGGCTCTTTGCATGTCCTGCACTATACTATGTATCTTTTGGTATTGTTTTTATTATTCATAACTGAAGCTTAGGAAGTTGTGGTTACTACTGTTTCCACTTTATAGACAATGAAACTAAGATTTCATAGAAAGAAATAGGGTTTTTTCAATTTCATGCATGAAGAAATCACTAGAAATGAGATTTGAAATCTGGCTTTCATAGAAGAAGTTGACTTAGGGGCACAGTGATAATGATTAAATGTCTGGTCCAGGAGAACTATTTCTTATCCAAGAATTCATGCAACTTTCTTTGAGTTATTCAGGTTAACTACTAGGTTTTACTATTTCTTTCTGCAAATTCTTCAAAAGACAGTATGTATGAAGCAAACCGCTTCTCATGTTCACTACTACCACTTTGGTTCATGATGGTATCATCTCATTTGGATGATTAGATCAGTTATCTTTAGCTTCATCCCTCTATGCAGAAATTGATGACTGTCCATCAGAACTCACTTGCTTTTCTTTGAAAATACACTTAAAACATAGCTGTTTGGCTGAAATATATGCACCCAGTTTTGCTTATACTTAGGTGAGGTTATGTGAGTATGTTGTCATCAGTAGAATGTAAGTGCATGCCATTTCTAAGTCAAGGGTCTATAATATTTGGGCTTGCTTTCTCTGTACTTTTGTTGTTATTGTTTTCTCTTGTGGAATCTGAATATTTTGACACTCTCCTACTCTGTATATACCATGGTAGGATTCTACTTAAAGTCTGACCAAGAACTTGAAAAGAATGTGTTCCTCTGGATCATTGTCATTAATGGATGTTTCCTATATAGTTCTGGACCAATCAAATTTTGAGAATTTCATACATGAGTACTCTATATTTACAACATTTCATCTCTCTTCTCCCCCTTCCACTTCTTCCCATTCTTCCTCTTCCCTGTCAAATTGATGACCTCCTCCTCTATAATTATTGTTTTACACACACACACACACACACACACACACACACACACACACACACACACGTCCAGTCCAGTTAGTGTTGCCCCTGTGTTCATGGATTTAGGGATGGGCACTTAGGGTTGGGGAAACTATCAGGGGGCTTGTCCCTTGACAAAATTTATTTTCCTTCTCTTAGTAGCATTGACTGCCTGTAGCTGTTCACCTACAATGAGTCCCCATCCATTAAAATTTCTCCATCCGTGTTGGCATGTTGGTTGGTATGGTCTTGTGAAGATGATTATATTTTTTGAGAGTTAATGGGTGTGGTTACCCTATTTTGTCCAGAAAAACTATATGACAGCACTGTCTTGATCTTCTGGCTATTAGGGATAGAGAGAGTTGTGCTGTAGATGCCTCGTTAGCACCTGGGTATCCCACAGTCACTTATTATATGTCTTGTGACCATTTGTGGATTTCTGTAATAGCCTTGATTTCCTGCATAAAAACTTGATGAGGAGTGAGAGCTACAGTTACTTATGGGTATAAACATAAGTACTTAGTATAAAGTTAGAGGCTAGAAAAAAAATCACAGTGGTAGGTTTTCCTTTAGGTACTATGGCCTCTCCAGGCATGAGTTCTTAGCCAGGTTGATAGTGCCAGGCATGAATTTTCTTGTATTGAATGGATCTTAAATCCAATTGGTTACTCCAACACATAAATGTCAATATTGCTCCAGTGGGGATATCTTGCTAGGTTGTGATTATTGTGATACACAGTCTTTACTGCTGAGTAATACTTGAACAGAGACAGAACATGAAGGCCTTCTGCTAGGAGGCAGTGTATATCATGCCACCACTGGCTCAGCAGATTCATATTCAAGGGCTGAGCCTCAAGTACTGCAGAGTGTTGCCAACATATACCTTCTACTAGTTTTCTTTTATACTTTAGTATTTTTTATCCACCAATATGGTAACATATGCTATGTTACCTTCCCTTCATCTGGGAGTGCTTTTACTATAGGACTGTTGATAACATATCTGCTTTGGCAGCTTGCACAGCCCTTTCTCATCCTATGAGAGCTAGCTGTTATGGAGGAGTCTTCTAGGGCAGTATCAGATTGTACCCTCTATGTTCTGTGGTCCAAATGTATAGAACCTGCATCATTAGCATCTTACCTTCAAGTTCAGGGATTCAGTCAAGAGATGTGGCAATAGCTTATATTGTTTTGGGGAAGACTATAGGATGCCCCATCCAACAATTTCTTCCTTCCATGCCTTTTGCTAAAGGCCAATGTGATACCAATTGGATCACTTTAAGTTTTAAACCCATTTACACAAAGATCCAACTCCCTTGGGCTTTGGAATATATTCAGTGGTGCTTCCCAGTGAACTAAGCTGTGTTTAAAGATAGTACCTCTGTAACTTTAATATATCTAAAAATCACCTGGGTATCACTTAAAGTGATATTCGGATTTAGTGGGATGAGGCTGAGAGTCCTTAAGTCTTCTAAGTTGCCAGGTGAGGTTGATAGTGCTGGTCCAGGAGCCATAGTAAGAGTAGCTAGGCTTCAATCTTCAAAAGGGTAGGCAGTTTACCTGGGCAGCTGATTACTCTTTCTATGGGGCTATCTGCTCCTCTTCTGCAGAAACAAATCCTTGCCTGAGGCCTAGTGGTAGCTGCCTAATTTTCAAGCTCTATCAAGAACTATACATGTTTTAATTAAAAAAGACTCTGAAACAATTAAGATACACCATCTACAGTCACTACAGAGTGACTGTAAAATTCATGGATGTAAATTGTGTTGTTTTTCTGAGGGGGATGGAATAATGTTTCTGTCTGTGTTTAGCTGAGTGACAGACAGATGCCTGAGAGAGCTGCACAGAACCTGGATGGAAGTTTGTTTGGTGAACAAAATTTATGTTTGCTGCATCTCTTAATATGGGCCACTTTGTGGGAAAGTTTGCCTTTCTCACCTGGGCTTATTTTCCTTTAAAAGTTTTTTTAGCCAGCCTGGTCTACAGAGTGAGTACAAGGACAACACAGAGAAACCCAGTCTTGAAAAACCAAAAAAAAAAAAAAAAAAAAAAAAAAAAATTTTTAAACAGTCTATTGCCTCTTCATTTTTTTTTTTTTTGCCTCAATGCATTTAGATTCCAGAAGTTTCCCACAACAATATAAATGTCCCCTACAGGAAAGCATTAAGTACTCAACAGTCACCAATACCTTAGGGCAGGTGTTTCAAACTCCATGGCTTCTTGTTTAGGCTTCAGGGAAACTCTGAACTCAGAACTTTTCCTCCCCCAAATTTATATATATATACTTACATATAGACACATTTTCCTTCGGTATTTTTTCCCCTAGGGTGAGAGTCTATAACAAGATTTTCTGCTGTGCTTTCTAATCCCCAGAAGGTTCAGAGTCTTCTTAGATGTGACGATAACAAAGAACTGAGATTCTTTTTAAAGATGTGAGAGAAATTTACACTGTTGTACAGTTTTGTTTTGCTTCTCTCTGTATGTTGTTTTCCTTGAATTAGATTGTGTCTTCCTTGAGAGGAAGTTCTGTTCCTGATGTTCAATATAGTGTCTGGCATGGGAAACATACTCACAAAATCTAAAACTAGGCTAGGAACTCTATGTTAGTTCTCAGAATCTATCTAGGAAACAACTAATGGAAGGTGCTTGAGAAAAATGACATACCTAACGGGCCCTGGTAGCTTGATATTGTTCAAATGACTAGGAATAGAGAAGATAAGACTGGAACAGGACCAAGAGAAAACTAGGTTGATATTTTTCACAGGGCTTAACTTCATCTAGGTACACTCCATTCTTTTCTGGGATCATTCTCAATGGAATACAAAACGTAGGTCTAACATCTTAGCTTTCTCCTTCTTGTTTCCTAGTTAAGACGTGCTGTTCAATCAATAAAGATAAATAATTTAAATTCAATATCCCTCTGTCACTATCAGTAATACTTTTGTGAGTGATGTAGTACTATGGTAATTCAATTTGTTAGTCCCTGCCACACTTTCACGTGACAGTCTGCTGAAGTTGTAAACTTAATTTACTCTAGGCACTTGACACAAGTAACATTGATGGGTTTTATCTTTAAAAGTATTGATTTTTTTTCCACTGGAAAAATCTCTCCTCTGTATTTTTGTTTATTGAATAAACAGACACCTGTCTGGTTAAGGAAAACTTTTTAAAGCTAAGAAACCTATCTCCTTGGTTTAAAGCAACTCTTGGTTGGATGACATAAAACTTAGGATTGGGAGAATTATGAGATATTATGTAGTCTTATCTGTTTGATCTCTCCCAGGGTTAGCTTTTTATCCTCTAGCATAGCAGTCTGCTGCTGGGCAACCCTAATGGTTTCAAATCTCTCCACAGGGGCGCAGAGCCTACTCTTCCGCAGCTGTGACCCTTGATTCACTCTCTTGAGTTATAGTGCTTACCAACTACTTGACAGGTGTTTCATATATTAGAAGATTGTTTTCATGTACTTCTAAAATTTCTCTTGACCAGTTAAACATGCCTAGTACTTTTAACTCATTTCATCTGAAAGGGTTTTTGTATCACTTCACAGTTGTGGATGGTTTCCTCTGGCTACATCAAGTTGTTGATATAGATTTTCCAAGTGGACCATCCAAGCAGAGTACTCTTGACAAGGTCTAAAGGAACTGAACTTCACATAGAATTTTTCTTAAATTGATACTCTAAAACAAATACTTGTTCAACTTCCTAAAACTTTTTTAAAATGTTAAATGAAAAAAAATCATATATGTTGCACATATGATTTTGTCTTCCTCCAAGAGGTAGTTCAATATATTCATTTGATTTGTTATTGTATATTGTGTATCTTGCATTCCAATAAAGAACAACTTAAAAGAAACAAAAGTCAGGTTTCACTAGTAATCATATAACAAAAAGGATAGTATGAATTCATCCTTCTTCCACGTTACTTACCAGCTTTCAAGAGAACATCTGTCAATAGTTACTGGTGATCTTTATTACCTTTGTGAATTTGTATGCCTAATACACTTATGTTTCAGGCCTGGAGATATAGCTCAGTAGTAAAGAACTTGTATAGCATCTATGAGGCCCTGGATTTTATCCCCAACAACAAAATCAATGAATATGTGCTTGCATTTGTTGCAGTCATCACTTATGATGAAACTGTTTAACATGGGTCAGTTGGATCGCCTTCATGTTGACTCCTTTGACATGACTCTCTGATGTTTGGTATTAACAGGATAATGCAGCCCCATGTTGAAAATTTCCTGTCCTAAACTTGCAACTTTTAAAATGTGCCCTGGTTTCATTTGGTGGAAAATGGTATTTTGAGGCCTAGGTCCTTGGGGTTGCTTATTACTTATGTGTGTGTAGGTTTATTTTGTGGACAGAGATAGAAAATATTTTTAATATAAAACATATGAGTTTATAAGATATTTACAATTCAAATCCAAAATTACAGGTTTTTACTTCACATCATTGATTGTTCTGTATGACGTCATTGATCTTATATCTGCCTATCTTTTATTCTATAACAAAATTCCTGCCTCTTCTTAATGATAAAAAGGTATTTATTTCCTTTATCATTTAATGATATAAAACTATCACAGACAATGAGACTACTAAAATGAGTGTAAGAGTTTCAAAACTCCTTCTGTGCTTAATGAAATGTACTCTACCGGGTTGAAGAATGAAATCATCGCATTTTAAAATTCTTAGAGTCTGTTTTAGTAAGCAAAGATGCAAGCATGAGGACCTGAGTATGAATCCATAGGACCTATGTAAAGCTAGGTATGGTAACACGTGTCTGTAATCGCAGTGCTCCTGCAATATCATGGGTGGTGGATGCAAAATTCTTGGAAGTTCATGGCAAACTAATCCAACATCTACAGAAGTGAACAAGAAGAGACACTGTCTCAAGCAAGACTGAAGGTGAGGACCAATGCCTGAGGTTGTCAGTTGACCCTCACATGTACTCTATGGTATACGCATGACCACATTTGCATGTGGGGGCATGGAGGATGAGGAGGTGAAAGGGAGGGAGGGAGGGAGGGTGAGAGAATAAGAATCACTAGAAATAGTTCCCTGAGTTTTCTCTATTTGTATTTCTTTACCTTTGATTTATATCAGCTGCTTTTTGTTTGTTTATAAACCATGTTCAGTCTGTCAAGCAGTCTTAAAGATCATTGCCAAGTTAACAGCATAAATGTTTCTGGTTTATGAACATGTGAAGCCTTTACATTTTTAAAGCCTTCCTTAAATTCTTTTGACTTCCTATGCGAGAATATGAAGACTTGAAGAGAGAAAACTTCCAACTTTACATTGTTTCCTTTCCCCATTTCTATCATAGAACTGGATATGAGGGTCATCCTTCATGGGGCCTTCAACAATAATATGGGGCCTTTGAAAATAATATTATTGCCTAGGTTGTCCTGTTGGCTTAACTCTAGGAAATACCCTGGAAACAAGGGAACAAGGACCATGTTGGCCCTGGAATCATAATGAACCTAGAGAAGAGCCTCATTGCAAGAGCCTGTGCCTGGGAGGGAGATTTCTGCAGAAAGGAGTACAGAAATTATCTTAGAAGTCTCTAATTATACATACCCACTTTTCTGAGTGGAATCTCTGCTTTGTATATAGGAATGATGAGATGAGTGTCAAAATAGGACCCACTACATTTCATATCTAACGTTAATATTTCATTTGCTTAGTTTGCAAGGCATGCTTGTCCAAAATAAAATCTATTTGTGTGATTTGATTTTCCAGAATTTTATTGAGAATTGTTACAATGCTCTCTGGCAAAAACATGAAATATTCCTTAGATATAATTGAATTTGATTGATTATTGGTATTTATTTTTGACTGCTTGGTTATTTGATGTTTTCAATGGAAACATTTTACAATGAATCCTACATTAATTTTTTATAAAAATTCTATTAAATGTATCTTAGTTTTTATGTGAATATTTTAAAGTTCTGTATTATCTTCATGAGAACCTGCTTTTATGTGGGTTGTGACATAATGCCGGTCTCAGATGTAGTGTAAGATGAATGAAGTCTTTGACAATTTTTTTTTGTACCAGATGTCATGGTGCATACCTATAATCCCAGAATTGAAGAGGTGGAAGCCGAAGGATTAGGCATTAAATGTCATGTTTGGCTATACAGTGAGGTTGAGATGGGCCTGGACCACATGAAACCAGTCTTGTAATGAGTAATTGTAAAAAATAAACAATTAGTCTTGTTGTAAAAAGTAAAAATAGTTTTATTATTAGCATGTTTATTTATTATTATGTTTTCCTATTTGTTATTACATTATCATACATCTATACAATATACCTTGACATAGTCCCTCCTTTTGTCCTCTTTTATCCTCTTACTGGTCCATCTTGCCCACAGATCACCCCATTTCTACTTTCATGTTGTTTAAAATCAAATCTGGATTCTGCATATGAGAGAAAATATGCATGCAATATTTCTCTTTTTGCAATATGATTTTTCTATAAGCTGACCTTCAGTTCCATGTGTTCATATTCCTGAAAATGAGATCATTTTATGCTTCTTTATGACTAAATAGTATATCATTATACGTATGTTGCATTTCTTTATCTTTTCATTCATTGATGGACACCTAAGCTGATTCCATTGCCACACTATTGTGAATAGTGATGCGAAGAATATGTGTGCAGACATTTCTAGTAAATGCTTAGTTGGATTCATTTTGGTATATATTCACAAGTAGTAGAGTTGAGTTACATGGTAGTTATGTTTTTAGTTTCATGGAAGGACCTCTATGCAGATTTCTGTAGTAGATATATTGATTTATATTTCCACCAACAGTATGTAAAAAGTTTCTTTTCTTCTGTATTATCGTTCATATTGGTATTCATGCATTACCAGCAAGTATTATTTGACTTCCTGCTCTGACTCTAGGGTGATGAAATGTTAGTGTTATCTTGATGCATGTTCACATAGTAGCTGATGATGTTAAACTTTTTATTCATGTAATTCATGGGCATTTTAATATTCTGTGCTGAAAACTAGTTAGTTACTGAATATAACCATGTGTAGAGTGGATTTTTTGGTTTATTTTTAGTTCTTTTTATGTTCTGGAGAATTTAATCAATTTTCACATGAATAGCTGGCAAAATCTTTCTCCCATTCTGTAGGCTATCTTTTTACTCTGGCAATTGTTGGCTTTGCTTTGTTAATTAGAAGATTTTTTTTAAGAGAAAAGGGGTTTATTTGGTACACATTTGATGTGATAGTCTGTAATAGTGTGGAAGTCACAGTGGCAGGAGCCCATCTAGGCTAGCGCTCAGCTGATTTCTCAGTCTTGTTCAGTGGGAGACCCCTTGCCTAGGGAATGGTGCTACCCTCGGTGGATTTTCTTACATTAATGCAATCAAGATACTCATACACAGACATGTCCAGAGGCCAAATTCCAAGCTCATCACAATGTCTAGCTGTCAACACTATCACAGTCATAAAGTTCAAACTTGGCTCTGAATGACCAGCTATGTGATGGTCATTTAATTTCTTCAAGCTTCAGTTTCCTTGCTCCTGGAATATTTCTAGATATTTGTAGGTGTTACGTAAGAGACAATGTTCAAGTTGAGCATGATGGCACACACTTTTGATTCCAGCACTCAGGAGGCAGAGTCAGGCAGATTTCTGTGAGTTCAAAACCAGCAAGGCCTACAAAGTGATTTCCAGGGCAGCTATGGTTTTACATAGACCTAGTCTCAAAAGAACAAAGTGAAACAAAAACAGTGTTCTACATGTGCTTGTTTTCCTTCTCTTTCACCTTTGCCTGTATAATCCTCTAATGAAAAGAATCA
>JADRCC010092891.1:0-10790 GCA_019843855.1 Hylomyscus alleni
ATATATATATATATATATATATATATATATATATATATATCACTTTGCAGTAGCATCCAGAGAGTTCCAGCACCAGCCCCACTCTGAGATTAGGCTCATTAGTTCCCCCAGTATAGGTTGGACAGGCACGTGACCAAGCTGCTTCATTGATGCTGGAGAATGAAGGACGAGAGATTGTGTCTTTTCCTCACTTATTTGCTGATGCTTATTGACACAACCAGAGAAGAACCTGGTGATTTTCAAGGGCAATATATTGTCGCCGAAATATGGAGACAAAATGTGGAGTAGAGACTGAAGGAAAGGTCACGCAGAGACTACCCCACCTGGGGATCTATCCCACATACAGCCACAAAACCCAGATGCAATTGTGGATGCTGGGAAGTGCTTGCTGGTGGAAACTTGATATGGCTGTCTCCTAAGAGGCTCTGCTAGAGCCTAACAAATACTGAGGTGGATGCTTGCAGCCAATCATTTTACTGAGCATGTGGTGGGTGGGGTAGGAGGGGGTCCCAATCGAGGAGTTGGAGAAGGGACTGAAGGGGCTGAGGGGGTTTGCAGCCCCAATGGACTGGACCACCAACCAACGAATACACATGGAGGGACCCATGGCGCTGGCCACATCTGTGGCAGAGGATGACCTTGTTGGACATCAGTGGGAGGAGTGGCCTTGGGCCTGAGGGTGTTTGATGCCCTAATGTAGGGAAATGCCAGAGCAGGAAGACAGAGTGGGTGGGTGGATGAGTGGGTGAGTAGGTGAGTGGGCAAGTACTCTCACAGAGGGGATGGAGATGCGATAGGAGGTTTCTGAAGGGGAGACCCGGCAAGGGGAAAACATTTGAAATGTAAATAAAGAAAACGTCCAATAAAAAAAACCCAAATATATGTATTTACTTAACACATAAGCCAAAATATCACCTTCACTACTCTACCCTTCAGCTTGTTTCCGACCATCTGCCTTCTAAGTTAGACTTCCTGGCATGTACTGCTACAACCTGAGTCCACTTCAGTCCACTAGGCAATCATATTCGGAAGCAGAGATCTTTTGTTTTTCCCACATCCTCAAGTCTTAACTGTCTCTCAGAAGATTTGCTTCTTTTTTTTTTAATTTAATGTTTTTATTTATATACTTTACATCCTGCTCACTGTCCCCCCTCTTGGTAACCACATCCCACAATCCTTCCCCCATCTCCCTTCAGCTTCTCTTGTGAGTGGGTGGGGCTCCCCTCCCCTAGTTAGCCTTACTCCCCTCCCCCCATCTCCCAACTCCACTTCCCAGTACTTCAAGTCTCTGTGAGACTAGGCATTTTCTCTCCCACTGAGGCCAGACAAGGCTGCCCAGCTAGAAGAATAGGTCCCACAGACAGGCAACAGCTTTTGCCAACAGCCCGCATTCCAGTTGTTAGGAACCCACATGAAGACCGAGTTGCACATCTACTACATATGTGAGGGGAGACCTAGGTTCAGCCCATGTATGTGCTTTGGTTGGTGGTTCAGACTCCAAGAGCCCCAAGGGTCCAGGTTAGTTGACTCTGTTGGTTTTCCTGTGGAGTTCTTATCCCTGTCAGGGCCCACAATCCTTCCTCCTATTTTTCTATAAGAGTCCCCAAGCTCTGTCCACTGTTTGGCTGTATATGTCTGTATCTAAAACTATGGCTGGGCAGGAGCCTCTAAGAATTGCTTCTTAGTGGGATTCCTCTGTTAGTCTAATAAACTGTGGCTGACCACTGACATGGTTTAGCCGTGTACCTACCAATTCACATGCAAAGGTTACTGTGTTCCCAGAGTCAGAGCTCTCCTTGCTATCCCACTGCTAGAACCTCTGACAACGTAATTCAGTCTTCTTTACCTGGGATCTGTCCGAGTGTGCTTGGACATTAACTAGACAATGTTTTTTAATCCTGTCCCTAAATCCTGTCCTCACAATTGACCAATCTCCCATATTGTCTTTGAACCAGAAATGAACTCCATGCAATCGAGTTTCATTAGTGGACCCCACCCCCACCCAGCTCTCTGTGTTGCTCCCCAGCTTCTGCCTTTCCCTGCCACCCAGTGCTATGATTCCCTAACACTCTGCTTACCTGTGGGAAGAACTCATCGCTCTCTAGATCCCGTGTGACCAGCAGTAACCAAAAGAATCATGTCGTTTAGTTAGTGCAGTCATGGCAATCCATAAAGCCCAGAACTGTGAGTCCTAAATTTTAGCTCAAGTTCCAGGTGCTATCCCTTCGTCTGGAACTTCTCTTCAAATATTTACCATAACCAAATAGCGGCATTCTGATAACACCTAATAGAATATCTAGTAGAATGACTTATGAAAATAGAGCCTTCGATGTGACCCGCGCAATCGTCTCGCCAACAAGAACGCACGCGGACACCAGGATCCTTCTGCAGCAAGCGTTTATTAGGATGAAAAGAGGAAGACCCCGAGCCCCAGAATGACGCTGCTTATATACACCCTAAGGCGGCGTGTTCACTTTTGATTGGCTGCTTGCTCATAACCCCGTATGACGCCCTGGGTTGGGCAGTGACTTGGCGCGCTTTTACCACTCGCACATGCGCACTGAACTTGTTTACAAGGGAGAGCACCGGATGCCAGCGCCATCTTGTAATGGCGATTGCTGTATGACTCAGCATGGCCCTCCACACTTCGATGTATTCTAATTTGAGCTTTAGTCCTTCCTTCCCAGAAGTCCGTGAAACTGATGGCTTGACTCACAAAGCTTTACTTTATCATGGTGTACAATTTTACATTCAGTAGAAGTTATACTTTGAATTTATGTCTTTCCTGACACTGGCAATTTTCTGCAGCATACTTTCTCATGATGCTAGGTAATGGTAGACATCTACAGCTCCCAGTAAGGAATGTGTCACAAAGAATAAACATCTAATATTCCACAGTGTGCTTATTGCTACGCTATGATGCAGTAAATACAATTTTGATGTGCACTGTTTTTCAATTTATGGTGAGTTTGCTGGGATACAGTGCCATCAAAAGAGAAGGAGCTCCCCAAGTTCCCACGTGTCTTCCAGCTTTGTTGTACATAAGAATTATTCAGGTTGTTCTTCAAAAATGCAGATTATTTAGTCTAGACTTTATGATTCAGTCTATGATGAGACCCAGAAACTATGATGGCCAAACTATAGATAATAACCTTTCTAGTTCGTACTCAATGCTACATACCTTAATTCCAACAAAAAATTCCTGGCTTTCCACAGCCATACTTTGCACATTTGGTTTCTCCAAGTAAAAGATGGCAGCACTGCAGAAAATCTATGAATACAGGTAAGAAAGAATCACTTGGTAATGACATTATGAAGAAACATGCAAATTATCTTTTAGTCTTTAGTGTAATTGTTAGTAAATTATAAAATTAAGGGCCAAGGGGTTAAAGAGATGGCCAGCAGTTAAGGGCACTTGCTGGTCTTGCAGAGGATTCAGGTTCCATTTTTAGCACCCAAATGGTGGTCCAGATTTGGGGTATCTAATATCCTTTTGAACTTCATGGACATCCAACACATATATGGTACATGCATTCACAGGTAAAACACTCACCCATAAGATAAAATACATAAAATTAAATTTAAAAAAGAATTGAACAGTTTACATACTAGCCTAAATATTTGAGAAAAATTCTATCATAAATTATTAGTTATTTGAACCTCAATATAAAGAATAGTACACTTTTATTATATATAATGTATATTACTAGAATACATCTAGATATAAATATAGATATGGATACAGATATAGATAGGATATGGATGTGGATATAGATATAGATATAGATGATATAGATATAGATATAGATGTAGATGTAGATGTAGATATAGGTAGATACAGATACAGATACAGATATAGATGTTATTAGAATTAGCACAATTGCCAAGCAGAAAAAAATGAAAAAAACCAAGACACTACTGCTTTATATGTTAAAGACAAAAGCAGCTTTCAGTGTTTGGCTTGAAATCCATTCTTGAATATCAATATATTCATGAAAAAATGCAAGTTTTTTTCTGTACGTACCTTATCTCCAAGTCTGAGATTTATGCCGTCAAGCTCTAAAAGCGAGAATGCCTGAAGAGTGCTCTCCTGTCTCAGCTCTTCTTTGATTTCTTGGGAAGAAAGCCTAGACCAGGCTATCAGAAATCCTACTGAGTTGTTTGTGGGGGAAACATCAAAAGTACACATACAATACACCTGGGAGCCCACTGGCTCCACCGTGACCTTGGGCCTGCCCGGAGGAGGAGGAGGAGGAGGAGGAGGAGGCAGCAGTGCCATTAGCTGGTCTGGAAGGAGAAAGCACAGCCGTAAATCAGTCTTCTCGAAGAAAAAAAGCAAAGCAAAGAATCTTAGAAAAAAAAGAGACCCACAGACTATCAATCCTGGAATTACTTTAAGAAGACAAGGAAGCAATTTGAAAAAAAAAATGATTATTTTCTAGCAGGCAACAAAGGGAAACACTTCAGTTTAAAGCATGCTGAATACTAATTGGAATTTAGAGTAACAGCTCAGGCTTCCATTAGTCATGCAGAACCTTTGCAAAGCCTGGATTGTGAAACAAATAGAGATTCACATTCCTCAAGCAATCATCCAGTTCTAAGATACAGAACAGAAGAAATTTAGTCACTAGCCTTTGTCATTTCTTGTTGTAAAGATAACGATTTACCATAGCATCAACTCAAATATGTATTTTGGAATATGCTTTTAACCCTAATCACTGAAACTTGGGGTTGACAGAGCAGCTCATGTGTTGTGGTTATGATGTCAGTGAACTGCACTCAGTGCTTGGCAACTGGCTTATTCCGTTCATTTTTTGGAGGCTACAGATATGCCTGAAGTTTCTTCTAGAACCTGTATGAAGAGTTTACAGTTTGTTTGTTTGTTTTTTAATTCCAGGCATTTGTAACATTAAATCTAGGGATCTATAAAGATTGTTTTGTTTTAGAAATAGAAAAAAAAATTTGGCTGATAAAATTTAACAAGGTACTTTCGTGTATTCTGAAATGTATGTAATCGTTTTATTACATACATTATTATTTTGTGACAATCACAAAGTTAACTGGAAAATTCTGAAAAACCTTGTCTTAAGCCTTTTTTTTTTTAAATAAAGAAATGTACTTTCAGCTTATTTAAAGGATCATTTTGTTAGACACCAAATCCCAGGGAGTACTTCAAATGGATTATTTTGCAATTAACCTAATTAACAACAAACATGTTGAAGTCTCTGGAGAAAGAGTCTTGTAACATAGCTCATGCTGGCTTCAAACTCTTGATCTTGCACCAGTCTCCTAGATGCTGAGATTAACGTATGTCCAGCTACAAATATCCTAGTAATTCTTAAGTCAAGTGACCATAGTCATAGTGAGTTTTTGCTCAGGTTTCTTTGATTTGTGTAGCTTTATATATCTTAGATTCTAAATAATTACACAAACATTTTAAATAATAACAATTTGCTGAAGTAAGTAAATAAGTAATTCAGTTTGCCTATTGCTTTCTGTGGTGCTCAATTTGAACCCAGGACTTGACACAGGACAGACAAACTCTGTCCTACAGAGTACACCCCAAGTACCAATTGAAATGTGCTATTTATTCAAGAAGAATAATAGACTTTTTCTTTAATACAGATCCCTAATTAAGAAAATCCGTTCATGAGCATAATTGCCTTGGCTTCTATTAAACTATTACCGAAGACTTCTTTACCCTAGCATGACCTTAAAGTCTCTGTTTGGACATGCTAGAATTACATGAGGTTTATACCTTGCCCAACTAATTGACTTATTCTCCACGGAGGTGGGGATTGAATTGAGGGCCTCAGGCGTACTAAGCAAGCAGTCTCCTCTGACCTGCACTACCCAGCTCTCAAAGGATGGCATCACTAAAATGAAGAGCCTCGGATCAAAAGACTTTGGAGGAAAGCAGCTCTTTCTCCTACATTCTGCCTGCTTATTTAAGCCATGGGCATGGTAAGCGGTCCACTATGTCACCAGGCCTACTGCCTGGAAAGATGATGGGGATTGTGAGGATAAAGTGGGGGGGTGTGAGGTGGCACATGCTCCTAATCCCACCATTGGAGAGGTAGTAGGTACAGGAGCTGGACAGAGAGCAACCTGGTCACTCCCAGCCCTTATTCAAGAAGAATAATAGACTTTTTCTTTAATACAGGTCCCTAATTAAGAAAATCCATTTCTATACACATAATAGACCAATAATCATATCGTGTACTTATTGTTACATTGTTTAAGGAGTATTGTTTTATTATTTATATTATAATTTAAAAATATTAAAGAAACAATAAAAATTATTCATTTTCGCAGGCTCTAATGAAGCTGAGAATTTGAGATAGCATAATGGTTTGATACCAGACATACAGGGAAAGGTGTCTGCAAAATCAACCTGCAACTGGAAGAGTGCGGAGAAGTAACTTAGATCTATTATCTATAGTAACTGAATGAAACCTCTACCTCCTAATTTTCAAGAATTGTATTTGTTTATAGACACAATGAAATGACTAATGTTTTCTTGTATTGAAGACAAAAACTTGCAATAATCTTCCAGCTATGATCAAAGATATATACCACTGTGCCTGGATTATTTATAGTTTTAAAACATTTCTCCATATTAATAAAAATGTTGTATTAACTATTATGCTTCATGCATGCTTAAACAGTTCTAGAAGGAAGATCTTCGAAAGTAAGACAATAGGTACAAATCCATGTCAAGTGTTATGAAAATCAAGCTCAATCATTAGTTTTCTTGTGAATGATTCTACCAATACTTACAGTCTTTTTAAACAAAACTGTACTTCTACCAACCTCAGGAATATGTTATACACACATTTCAAAAATGACTGTTATTACTGATTTCTACCAGACTGGGGATCCCTGCATAATTCAACATTTAAAGCCACGGAACAAAAATATTCACAAAGGTCACTATCATAGAACTATGTAATATAAAAACAATGTCATACACACCAACACAGCCACCTTCAACTTCCTTTTCTCCAGGGCCACATGTGTGTAACTTCACATCAGAAATCGCTGTAAAAGGTTAAAGTTTGTATTTTTATTTAAATGACCATAAATGTGTAAATTTACATGTATCTAAAAACTGCTCTTGGGAAAGTACTTCTTAACATGAACTTAGGACTTAGTTCTCTTTGGGATTTTTTTTTTTATAAGAAATTTCCCCCTCTAAGGTTACAGTCAAACAAAGATGATCAATGGTCCGGGACTATATTTTGAAGTACTTGTAGCTTTCATACCTTCTTTGGGGTCTTTACTATTACACATCAGAATGCACTGATAATTCCAAATGTTTGGGCTGCAAGAGTGCAAAGTGATACTGTCACTTAGAAGGACAATTTGGCATTTTTGTATGATACTAAACCATTCTTACCATAATGCTGCCACTTTTCTTCTGAATAAAAATTATATTCCTAACTGTTCATTTTATAGAGATTTTATGCAGACAGTAATTTTCTTCTCTTGGCAAGGAAGATTTTTGTGACTGGGTCGTAATATTTTTGTTCTCAATATAGGGTTTCACTTATTAGCCCAGGCTGGCTGGGAACTTGCTATGTAGCCCAAACTGACCTCAAATTAATAAACTTCATTTCACCTCGGCTTCCCAAGTACTAAGTTTTCACCTTAAAGCTTCCAAAATTTTTGGAATAATATCTTCCTCTCGTGTGCCTGACTTTGGTTGTTTTGAGTAACACTGACTTCACAGAGGCTTAGCCCTAGACTCCCAGGACTAGAGATTTCTCTTCATTTATCCATAAGATTTTGCGTAAATTTGTTATTATTTCCACTTAATATGTTTGGAACATTCCCACTTAAAATGGTCTGGTTCCTGGGTGATCCTTTTTGAAATAGTACTGAACTAGAAAAACACCTTCTTGAATACAAATGGAGCCATTGCTTTTAAGTGATTGTGGCTGGGTGCATTTTTTAAGTAACTTAAATTATGAACTTAGTTCATCTCAGATGTCAAAGTAATAATAGAATTGTCCCTAATTATACCTTTGTTCTCATATTATCTGTGAAATCTTTTTGTTTTCTGGGTCCTTTACCTTTACTTTTACTTCCCTTTTTTTCTTTTACTGAAAATGGATTATTTCTTACACAATATATCCTGATATATATCTCTGCTTCTCCCAGTTCTACCCCACATTGTCTCCTCTCCAGATCCACTCCCTTTCTGCCTCTCAGTAGAAAGGAACAGCTTTCTAAGAGCTAACTAAACATTACAAAATAAAATATGGTAAAATGAAGCAAAAAGTTGGACGCAGAAACTCAACAGGAGAAAGAGTCCCAAGAGCAGGAACCAGAGTCAGAGAGCCACTTGTACTCCCAATTAGGAGTCTCATAAAAACGCTCAGCTGAACGCCATAATATATATACAGCGGACCTGGTGTAGAGCTGTGTAGACCCTGTATGTGCTGTTTCAGTCTCTGTGGGTTCATATGTTCCTTGTTTCAGTTGTAACCCTAACATTCTCTCTCTCTCTCTCTCTCTCTCTCTCTCTCTCTCTCTCTCTCTGTCTCTCTCTCTCTGTCTTTCTCTCTCTCTCTCTCTCTGTCTCTCTGTCTCTGTCTCTGTCTCTGTCTCTGTCTCTCTCTCTCTCTCTTTCTCTCTCTCTCTCTCTTTCTCTCTCTCTCACTCTCCCTTCCTCCCCAAGCCTCTTTCCATTTATGTGTTCCTAGAGAATGAACCTTTCTTTCAGCATGCTAAGCGTTCATTCTACCACCTGCTCTACACAGCTGGTTCCGATGTGGTCTTTTAAAACCATAGTTGTGGGTAAAGAATTATAGCTTTCATTGAACTACTCAAAGAACTATATTTTGATTGATTAAACTGTCTGTTGTTTATGTGAACAACATTTTATTGATTTCTATTCTGTTCATTTCCTCACCTTATTGTTCTGATTCTCATTAGTATTTCTTGTAGTCTCTAAATTTGTGAGTCGAGGTACTTAATCTATAAATTTTTATTTTATAAAATAAATGTTCAATCAACATTAATTTTAATTAGCTTCATTTTTAAAATATCCCGTTTTCCTGATTTGGAACCAGGATGATGTATATTTTGGTAAATATTGTAGATCCACTTACAAAGAACTCCCTTGTGTGGAGTTGCCTTGAAAATCATCTAGACCAAATTGTTTGACAGAGTTGCTCTAGTCCTCTTTGCTTCTGCTGCTTTCATTTTATTACTCAGAGTGGTTGGTGATGTGCAGTCTAATTAGAGATCTGTCTGTTTCTCCTTGAATATAAGACCTACCAGTTTTGCATCACACAGTGTGCATTTATCTGGTTCTAGTTCAGTCCCTTGTATTGCTATATCCTGTTATTGAACTGGTATTTTATCATAAGAAAAAAAATCTTGTTTTTCCTGTCTTAATAGTCTTTACCTTCTACTTTCTCCAATCGTATTCTTGCCTCTCTCAACTTTTTAATTGGTGTTACATACTTAGAATTGCTATCCTGTGTTCCCTTGAACTCATATTTTTTTTTGTATGTCATGTGAGTTTTTCCAAAGTGTTTTGCTGTAGCACCCCTTTCAACCTAAACTCACGAAACAGTGAAGAGCTTCCTGAAGGTGGCACTACTGCCGTACCCTAGAAGCCTTTCTGTGTTCTCTCTTGCTCATGGGCACCCAACATTTCTGCTGTGCTTCCACTCTAAGCACACACCCCGAGGGTATGCTGCCTGCTGTTGCTATTAGCTGATCCTCACCCACTTGCTCTAACTATGGTCTATGCACCCTCCAGCTCTTAGTGTCAATCCTATCTAACTATGGTATATGCACCCTCCAGCTCTTAGTGTCAATCCTATCTGATTTGAGGAGGCTTTCTCACGGGCTCCAGATCGTAAACTACATCCTTCTCTTGCCTGCAGCCTACTCTTCCATAGCAACTTTTAATCTTTCCATTAATATGATTAATTGCTATTAGTAAATGCATGAATGCCCTGTGGAATAATGGAAGACTTTAAACTTCTCCTCTAACCCATACTAAGGACAGGGTTTATTGGTTAGAAGATAAATATTGCTCCAACAATATAAACAAATAAAGTAACGTATGCATATTTTGTCTGAGAATTGCCTCTAAGCTCAATGCTCCTTTTGCTTTGCCATTAGTACAAGCCATTTCTACTCCTTCTCTATAAGCCCACTCATGCTTCACTTTGGAACAAATGCAACAGTCTACAGAAATCCTTATCCAGAAATAATACCTTTAGCATACAGTCCTCTGATTGCATTATCAATCTACTTGAAACTCCCTAGGACTTTATAGAATGGTTCTTATTCAACCTAAGTTCTTAAATGAACTGAAGATCCCACAGCTGTTACCATTGGTTGTCTGAACTCCTCTTCTGGTATGTCTTCTTACTTTGTTCCCATCGTATTTTTTTCATGTCTGCCTAATTCCCCTCATCCAGATATCTAATTCAGACTCATCAGCTGTTCAGAGATTTCCAGAACTAACTTTTAAAGACAACATCTTCATGCAAGTCTGGGCCTCTTGCAATGCCTGGCTTTCTTTGATTAATAAGGCATTAACTTCAAAACGATTTGTTTCTGGTTTTTATAAATATTTTAGCTTAAAATAATTTTAAATTCACACACATTCACAAATATTACACACAACATCCCCACGTACACCTCGGAGTCATTTTCAAAAATGCTGGCAAATTATAAGGCCAGAATGTATTTGTCAAAATTAGGAAGCTGGTCTTCCTCAGCAGGACAACATTAGACAAAAAACAAAAACAAAAAAAAAAAAA
>JADRCC010092912.1:0-19206 GCA_019843855.1 Hylomyscus alleni
GAATATTAATTCAGTCTTGTTATAGACTCCATAGCAACTATACATGAAGTTAATTTTATGTATATGATATTTTTCATTATATTTTCTGTCTGTCTATCTTATAAATTTAAGGTTTTATTTACTAATACATTTGTATTTCATAACAGTATATATTTTACTATAATATATGTATATAATATATATATACATATATATATATATACTATATATGTATATAAACATACACAGAGAGTTGTTAGATCCATATGAAAATTACTAAATACCCAACATTGCCTCTGAACAATCTAACACACAAGACATATCTGAACAAAAGTATTGACAAGAATACAAATAATAGAAATGACATTTATTTGAAGCCACTATATTCTAGGTAATAGATTAAACTTCTACTTAATTCTTATCCTGTATTAAAAGTATACTCAATAGTATCTTATATGTGCTAACTTAAAAATGGCAGAGACTTGGCATGGAACAACCAAATCTTAAAGCCCTTTCAAACATACTATAAACTGCTAATTCCTCCCATTTAGAGTCCCTTATAGACACTGTAGACAAGAGACAGTGGTGATATTAAACCCCTTGATATACCTAAGAAAGCCCAGATTTCTGCTTCATTCTACACCTTTATGCCCTATTGACTGATGCATCAAGAAATTTCTTTTATAAGAGTTCCAGTCATGTAAGTTATAGTGGGTGCTGGTTTGAATGAGAATGGTCTCCATGGGATCATATATTCAAATACTTGGTTTCCAGTTTATAGAATTGTTTAGGACAGTTAAGAGGTAAGACAATCTTGGGCCAGGATTTGAGGTTTTCAAATATGTATTTTCCTGTCTCCTGCTTGTGGTTTTAAGAAATGAGCCCTGAAGTCATGGAATCTAACACTCTGAAAATTATAAGCCCAATTAAAAACTTTCTAAGTTGCCTTGGCCATGGTGTTTTACCACAGCAATAGAAAAGTAACTAAAACACAGTGCTTTATTTCTAGATGACTTCTTCTCAACTAGGTAAGAACTATTATCATATTAAAATATGAGAACATAGCAGTATATAAAACATTAATTCAACTGTGTTTAGGAAGGGGGAAGCAGATTAGCTTCTATAGGTATACCTCTATAAAGAGATATATCTCCATAAGAAGAAAGTAAAAGTATTTTCTCATTAACTTGACTAGAAGCCAGTAATGCACATATTTGAAATGAAAATAACAAGAAGTGTGAGTTTTCTGTTTTCTGATAGTTTGTATAATGCTAATTATAACAAAACATGCCTAATGACTTTGCTAATGCTTTTAATTTAGGCTATAATATGCATAAGAGCAGAACAATCGATTGGCAAGGATGAGTGCACCGCTTAAAATTCAGCCTGTGTTCATTTCTGTTACTTCTTCCTCAGTCCCCATTCTATTTTTATAGCAGCATGTTTTAGCAGCTTCTGGAATGTTATTATTTTTATGATAATTCTGAGACATTATTATACAACTTTTGCTGCTTGTCTACAACACTATACATCCAAGACAAGTTTCTAGGAGCTAAATGAATACATGGACTTGAGGTTTGGTTGTCAAGTCTTGGATTGATCGACTGGTTACTCATAGGATTTCTCACCACTGTAGATTTTCCTTCATTTTCCAATCTCTAAGATGCACAAATGTATTGTATGCTATGTAAAAGTAGAAATTACATCTAAACTTTGTGTAACAAGCTTTGACAACTTTCCAGAAGCATAAAGAGGACCATTACTCAAAATTTATTTAAGTTTGTTCCTCCATGAATATTTTGTCTTATATTTTCTAAAATAATTTTGTATTAAATTATTTAAAATAGATGGTGTGTGTCTATTAAAAAATCTCCATATTGATACTTCAAAACTATTGATAAAACCAATCTTTAAAGACAACTTATATATGATTATGGCTGATTATATATTTTCATACTCTAATGCATACATTGATCTATATGATCACAATATTGCCAATACATCCCTGATCTACATCTTATTGTCCTTATTAGAAGTATCTAAGATGAAAATAATCTATCCTTCACAGAACACTATAAAAACCAGCTAAAACAAAAGTGAATCATTACTAGATTTGGGGAATAAGAGACATAACATGGAAACGCATAAAACTTTGTCATTAAAGCAACATGATTTGTGGATGACTTTTGGCTTTGGGATAGATATATAGCATGCCCTGGCCACACACACATATAATCATGTGAACATACATAAAACAGATGTTAAGCTTTAAGGCACTGTATTGCCTGAGTGTAGCAGCAAGAAATATTTAACTAGTCAATCTGACAACCTTTAAAAATATTCTGAAGCAAAGCCTCAACCTTATCCCTATAGATGTTTCAACCTATAATTTTATAACAAATATAACAATTTATACATATGATATCCTTTTTACTATTGATTATCCTACTAACCAATTCATATGAAATATTTATATTACTACACTTCTACTGTGAAAATTGTTAAGTTCCTCAAATGTAATTTTTAAAAGACAACTCTCATATCACTATCTCTTAATATATCATTAAAATTTCTACACATATACACAAACATATACACACACAAGCACATACATATGTACTTCTATTCCCCTGAATATAAATATAAGCTTGCAGATACACAAAATCATCCTTAAACATATCCTCCCCTAAAAACAGTGGAGAAAAGAGTAGCAATTGTGGTAAAAGTCACCATTTGTATAAGAGAATATGGTCTTTCTAATATTTGGGTTCATGAAAGCATCAAAAAGAAAATTTAACTGCAACATAACAGTTTACACATGAGGAAAAGTTACTGAAAATATTTGGAAGCACAGCATATTTAACTTGAAGTCTTCTAGAAGTAGAACCTAGGACAATGTGAGAAGAGACAATTTATTAGGAAAGCAATTAGACAGGAAAGGCATCTAAATAATTCTATGAATAAGTTTATTTACTTATATGAAAATGAAAACTCAACTATCCAGTAAAATCTTGGAATCATCATACATAGAATATGATACTTTTAGTAATTAGCTACAAGTGGTCAAATGAGACCCTGAAAGCAAGAAAGAATGTTCAGGCTAATAAATATGAGTGCTATTCAGCTTCATGCAAAGCTGAAGGACACACATGACAGAGAGACTTAAACGACATTTGCTGCAGCAGGTATCTAATGCCATATGTAGCTTAGCACATTCTAGTATATACATTTTAGTATAGTTATGTGAACGAAAATTGCTTCTATAAATGTAGCACGAGACATTCTGTTTCCCAGACAAAAGAGTAGGCCAATATTGAAATGAAAAGAGATTATCTAAATGGCAAGGGGAAAACCTATTGAAAAGGAAAATGGAGTGACTAAATTTTGTATCACATACACCAGATGTTGGTTTCAAAATGCCACAATGATAAAATGTTTCTGCAGTAGACAAAATGACATTAGTGCATTCCAGTCATGAAAACTGGGAAGAAAAATTTATGCAAGAGTCACCAGAAGTGACACTTTTCGGTTATTAAATATCTTACATGTCTTACAATCAATCTACACAAAAGTAAGAGTAAAATAGTTATCAGGAGAGTTGGAGATGTTCACAAATTGAGTAAACTGAATAAAGTGATTCAAAATTATAACTAGAGAGAGAATGCAGTTCACTGGCTTTGGAAATGAGTATAGATGCAGATACAGATACAGATACAGATACAGATATGGATACGGATGGATACAGATACTGGTACAGATACAGATATACTGATACAGATACAGATCTACAGAAACAGATACAGATATACAGATACAGATACAAGTACAGGTATAGGTACAGGTACAGGTACAGGTACAGATACTGGTAGAGGTACAGATACAGGTACAGGTACAGGTACAGATACAGATACAGATACAGGTACAGGTACAGGTACAGGTACAGGTGCAGGTACAGGTGCAGGTGCAGATGCAGGTACAGGTACAGGTACAGGTACAGATACAGATACAGATACAAGTACAGGTACAGGTACAGGTACAGGTACAGATACAGATACAGATACAGACATAGACACAGACACAGACACAGATACAGATATAGATATATCATATAATCAGTCTAGAAAAGACAAAGACCTTGAGGCAGTTTTCAAAAATTAAAACATGCATTTCCCATGCTATTATCACATCATTGTCATCTTTATATCTTTTGTAATTCAGACTTTCAAGGGTCAGAGACCAAGTCTCCACTCCTATAGAACTTAGCTGACTCTTTTGATTTGGCCAGTAGGCTGGAAGCCTACAAGTTAGTTGATGAAGAAGACAGAAAGGAGCTCTGTTTCTCTTTGTTACTCTAGTCAAATGGCTTACAAAATGCAAGATATATAACACAGTCCAAGAAATGTGCTGAGCCTGACTCAAGCCACATGAACTTCTTGGCAGATAATGACTGTCTGAGGACTGATATTTGAGGATAAGTTTTCATGCAGCAGAAGTTGCCTGTTTAAGGACCCTGATAGGCTTATTCTACATTCCATCCTTTACATGTGATTGTTGATTGCTTGGTATAAACTGTTATTATTCTAGAGTTTGGAACTGCATAATGAAAAATAGGTCAAAATATTTGCTCTCATGGGAGTTGTGTTCAGATATGAAAAGGTCATTAATCAAATATTAATCACCAAATGAGCATAAAATGTGACAGGTAGTGACAGATAATGAGAAAGAAAGTAATGGATGGTTAAGGGGCTATCAAGTGACAAAAGTTTCACATAAGAAATGGATAGGCCTATCATGAGGTTGATGCTTTCACTGTCCTGTATGTCTTATGATTTATATCTCCTACATCTCTCCTTGGATCACTTCACTCAAGTAAACCAATTTCTCTCGTAAATAGCCTGGTCTACAACTGCCTCTATTACATTTTGTGGTATATGTGCAAGAAAGCCTCTTAGTGAATGAAGCTGGTATTACTAGAGATGAGTGTAATAGGAATGTGTCCTTAATAACTTTTCTTTTGTTATAATATGATACCACGGACCAGCCAAACTTGCAAAAGAAAGCAATTAATTTGAGCCTCTTGCTTGCAGAGAATTAGATTTTATGACCATCATGACAGAGAGTATGTCAGCAGGGAGGGAGACAGGTGTAGCACAGGAGCAGTAGCTCAGGGCTTACATCTAGACCCATAAGCCTAAGAAGAGCTAGCTGGGAATAGTATGGCCTTTTTGAAAACTCAATGGCCACCTCCACTAAAACACCTCCTCCAACAAGGCCACATTTTCAAGTCTTTGGCAAAGTGTTCCACAAAGAAGGTGATAATACATTCAAATATATGAACCTATGGGATGATTCTCATTTAAACCACCACAGAAGAAGTAATCCTAAGGGTGACTTCCATTTATCTTAAGAATCTAAGTCAAAACAATCAGTCAAGGAGGCAAGAGGAATGAGTGATTTGCACCTAAAGTCTGGAGACATGAAAGACACAGCAGTATCTATTTGGCCACTGATTGAATAAAGATAGCATGGAATAATTGCATCTTCTTATAAGAATATACTGAGAACGCACATCTTTGGATTCTAATATTAAGAGAATTGGATTCTAATATTAAGAGACTTCTGAGCCTGGAACAGAAATTGTTGGTCAAGGGAATCTAATATATTGTATATTTGACGTAACTGATTGCTTATTCCACTTCAGGAAGGTGTCTACAAGTTCAAGAAAATATTCTACCTGAAGGCTGATTCCTTCTTAAGGGAAAACTACAGCTAGAAATTGTTACTTTTTTATTTCCAGAGGATGTTATACTTTAAGACATTTACCAATACTGGGAGAACAGAGTATCCACTAGTAAATAAATATAGAAAAGAGAACAGGGAACATTATGCCAACTTTTCTTTCACTAGGGTTTTTTAAATGACTTCTTATATACTGATGATTTTCTAACACATAAAAGATGCATTGGAAATGAGATCATAAAAAGAATGAACAGAAAATACACAGAAAAACACAATGAAAAAAGAGTTTCCTTGTTCAAGAAATACAGGACTGGCCAGCAGCCTAATTTCATCAGGATATTTATTCTACTGAATCAAATGCCACTATACGTAGCTAGAACGATGTCCCAGTGGTTAAGAGCACTGATTGTTCTTCCAGACATCCTGAGTTAAATTCCCAGCAAAAACATGATGGCTCATAACCATCTATAATGAGTTCTGATGCCCTCTTCTGGCACACAGGTGTTACATACAGATAGAGCACTCGGATATACAAATAAATCTTTTTTAGAAAAGAAAATGTTACTATGAAACATTTGATAAGGTAAGTCTTGGCGGAAAATACAATTGTCAATTTTCTCTCCAATGACTGTCTAAGCCAGGACCAGACAGTAGCATAGAGGAAACAAAACAGGCAGAGCAGCTGGGACAGGGTTCTTCCTGCCTCCATCTGCACCCTGGAGGTGGTGTTGTTCTGCAGCCCTCTGTGCACAGGTCTTGTCAGGAGAGAGCTGGTCTCCCAGGAGTGCTGACACAAGCTTGCAGACCCACAAGAGGAGCAAGCTCCAGTCAGAGACAGCAAGAACATCTAATACTTGAGATTACCAGATTGCAAAAGGCAGATACAAGAATCTTACCAAGAAACTAAGACTACTTGGCATCATCAGAACCCAGTACTCTCACCACATCAAGTCCTGGATACCCCCAACACACCAAAAAAAGCAAGATTCAAATTTAAAATCATATCTCATGATGCTGATAGAGTAATTTAAGTAGGACATAAATAACCCACTTAAAGAAATACAGAACACAAGTAAACAGGTAGAAGCCCTTAAGGAGGAAACACAAAAATCCCTTAAAGAATTACTGGAGAACACAGGTAAATAGGAAGAAGCCCTTAAAGAGCAAACATAAAAATCCCTCAAAGAATTACAGGAAAACAAAATTATTACCAAACAGGAGAAGGAATTGAACAAAACCATCCAAGGTCTAAAAATGGAAGTGGAAACAGTAAAGAAATCACAAAGGGAGACAACTGTGGAGATAGAAAACCTAGGAAAGAAGTCAGGAGCCATAGGTGCAAGCATCAACAACAGAATACAAGAGATAGAAGAGAGAATCACAGGTGCAGAAGATACCACAGAAAACATTGACACAACAGTCAAAGAAAATGCAAAATGCAAAAAGATCTTAACCCAAAACATCCCAGAAATCCAGGAAACACTGAGAATACCAAACCTAAGGATAATAGGTATAGAAAAGAGTGAAGATTTCCAAGTTAAAGGGCCAATAAATATCTTCAACAAAATTATAGAAGAAAACTCCTCAAACCTAAAGAAAGAGATGCCCATGAACATACAAGAAGCCTACAGAACTCCAAATAGTTTGGACCAGAAAAGTAATTCCTCCCATCACATAATAATCAAAACACCAAATGCACAAAGCAAAGAAAGGAAATTAAAAGCAGTAAGGGAAAAAAGTCAAATAACATATAAAAGTAGACCTATCAGAATTACACCAGACTTCTCGCCAGACTATGAAATCCAGAAGATCTTGGACAGATGTCATACAAACCCTAAGAGAACACAAATGCCAGCCCAGGCTACTATACCCAACAAAATTCTCAATTACCATAGATGGAAAAACCAAGGTATTCCATGACAAACCAAATGTACACAATATCTTTCCACAAATCCAGCCCTATAAATGATAATATATAGAAAACTCCAACACAAAGAGGGAAACTACACCCTAGAAAAAGTAAAAAAGTAATCTTCTAACAAAACTAAAAGAAGATAGCCACATGAACCGAATTCCAACTCTAACAACAAAAATAACAGGAAGCAACAATTACTTTTCCTTAATATCTATTAATATCAATGGACTCAATTCCCCAACAAAAAGACATAGACTAACAGACTGGTTACATAAACAGGATTCAACATTTTGCTGCATATAGGAAACCCACCACAGTGACAAAGACAGACAATACCTCAGAATAAAGGCTAGAAAACAATTTTCCAAGCAAATGGTTCCAAGAAACAAGCTGGAGTAGCCATTCTAATATCTAATACAATCCACTTTCAACCTAAAGTTATCAAAAAAAGATAAGGAGAGACACTTCATACTCATCAAAGTTATGATCTACCAAGATGAACTCTCAATTCTGAATATCTATGCTTCAAATGTAAGGGCATCCACATTCATAAAAGAAACTTTACTAAAGCTCAAAGCACAAATTGTACCACACACTGTAATAGTGGGAAACTGCAACACCCCACTCTCATCAATGGACAGATCATGGAAACAGAAACTAAATAGAGAAGTTATGATACAAATGGATTTAACAGATACTACAGAAAATTTTATCCTAAAACAAAAGGATATACCTTCTTCTCAGCACCTTGTAGTACCTTCTCCAAAACTGACTATATAATTGGTCACAAAACAAGCCTCAACAGATACAAGAAGATTGAAATAATCCCATGCATCTTATGAGATCACCACAGACTAAGGCTGGTCTTCAAGAGCAACATAAACAATAAAAAGCCCGCATTCACAAAGAAGCAGAACCGCACTCTATTCAATGATAACTTGGTCAAAGAAGAAATAAAGAAAGAAATTGAAAACTTGCAGGTTCTTATTGTTGTTCCTCCTATGAGGCTGAAAACCCTTTAGCTCCTTGGGTGCTTTCTCTAGCTCCTTCATTGGGGACCCTGTGCTCAGTCCAATGGATGGCTGTAAGCTTCTACTTCTGTATTAGTCAGGCACTGGCAGAGCCTCTCAGGAGACAGCTATATCAGGATCCTGTCAGCCAGCACTCCCTTGTATCCACAATAGTGTCAGGGTTTGGTGATTGTATATGGGAAGAATACCATGTGAGGCAGTCTCTGGATTGTCCTTCCTTCAGTCCCTGCTCCATACTTTGTCTCTGCAACTCCTTCCATGGGTATTTTGTTCTCCCTCCTTCAAAGGATCCAAGTTTCCACACTTTGGTCTTCCCTAACCAGTACCCCTGGAGCTCTCAAAGACTAAACTACCAACCTAAGAGTACACATGGTGGGACTCATGGCTCCAGCTGCATATGTATAGCAGAGGATGGCCTTGTCTGTCATCAATGGCAGGAGAGGCCCTTGGTCATTGAAGGTTCTGTGTTCCTATATAGGGGAATGCTGGGGCCAGGAAGCTGGAGAGAGTTGGTTAGTGAGCAGGGGGAAAGGGGAGGAATAGGGTTTTTTTTTCCAGAGGGGAAACCAGGAAAGGGGAGAACATTTAAAATGTAAATAAAGAAAATATCTAATAAAAAAGAAATTAAAGACTTTTAAAGTTTAATGAACATCTAATGACAACATACCCAATAACATCTAATGACATCTAATGACAACATACCCAATTCTATGGAACACAGTGAAAACAGTCCTAAGAGGAAAACTCATAGCTTTACATGCCTCTAAAAATAAACTAGAGAGAACATACACTAGCAGCTTGACAGCACATCTGAAAGCTCTAGAACAAAAAGAAGCAAATTCACCAAAGAGGAGTAGACCCAGAAAATAATCAAACTCAGGGATGAAATCAACCAAGTGGAAACAAAAAGAACCAAACCAAGAGCTATTTACTTGAGAAAATCAACAAAATAGATAAAAGCTTAGCACAGAGACAGTATCCTAATTAACAAAATCAGAAATGAAAAGAGAGATTTAACAACAGAAACTGAGAAAATCCCGAAAAATCATCAGATCTTACTACAAAAGCCTATACTCAACAAAACTGGAAAAGCTGGATGAAATGAACAATTTTCTAGCTAGATACCAGGTAACAAAGTTAAATTAAGATCAGATAAACAGTCTAAACAGTCTCACATTCCCTAAAAAAATGGAAAGAGTCTTTAATAGTCTCAAAACCAAACAAAGCCCAGGAAAAAGAAGGGTTTAGTGCAGAGATCTATCAGACTTTCCAAGAAGACCTAATACCAATACTCCTCAAACTTTTCCACAAAAGAGAAACAGAAGGTACTCTACCAAATTTGTTCCATGAAGCCACAATTACTCTGATACTTAACAAAGAAAGAGAACTTCAGACCAATTTCCCTTATGAATATCAATGAAAAATACTCAATAAAATTCTCACAAATAGAATCCAAGAACACATCAAAACCAGTCATACATCATGATCAAATAGGCTTCCTCCCAAGGATGCAGATATGGTTCAATATACAGAAATCCATCAACATAATTCACTATATAAACAAACTCAAAGAAAAAAACATATGATCATCTCAGTAGATGCTGAGAAAGCATTTGACAAAATCCAACATCCCTTCATGATAAAAGTATTGGAAAGATCAGGAATTTAAGCCCATACCTAAACAGTAAAAGCAATATACAGCAAACCAGTAGCCAATATCAAATTAAAAGGAGAGAAACTTGAAGCAATCCCACTAAAATCAGGGATTAGACAAGGCTGCCAACTTTCTCCCTACCTATTCAATATAATACTTGAAGTCCTAGCCACAATAAGTAGACAACAAAAGAAGATCAAAGGAATTCAAATTGGAAAGGAAGAAGTCAAATTATCTCTATTTGCAGAAGATATAATCACATACTTAAGTAACCCCAAAAATTCTACCAGAGAACTCATAAACCTGATAACCAACTACAGCAAAACAGCTGGATATAAAATTAACTCAAACAAATCAGTGGCCTTCCTATACACAATGAGTAGTGGCCTTCCTATACACAATGAGTAAACAGGATGATAAAGAAATTGGTGAAACAACACCCTTCACAATAGTCCCAAATAATATAAAATACCTTGGTATGATTCTAACAAAGCAACTTAACGATCTGTATGACAAGAACTTCCAAGTCTCTGAAGAAAGATATTGAAGAAGATCTCAGAAGATGGAAAGATCTCTCATGCTCATGAATTGGCAGGATCAATATAGTAAAAATGGCCATCTTGCCAAAAGCAATCTACAGATTTAATGAAATCGCCATCAAAATTCCAGCTCAATTCTTAACAGAGTTAGAAAGAGCAATTTGCAAATTCATCTGGAATAAAAGAAAACTAGGATAGCAAAAACTATTCTCAACAATAAAAGAACTGGTGGAATCACCATCCCTGCCCACAACCTGTACTATAGAGCAAGTGTGATAAAAACTGCATGGTATTGGTACAGTGACAGGCAGGTAGAACAATGGAATAGAATTGAGGATACAGAATTGAACCTACACAGCTATGGTCACTTGATCTTTGACAAAGGAGCCAAAACCATCCAGTGGAAAAAAGATAGCATTTTCAACAAATGGAGTTGGTTCAACTGGTGGTTAGCATGTAGAAGAAAGCAAATCTATCCATTCTTACCTCTTTGTACAAAGCTCGAGTCCAAATGGATCAAGGACCCCCACATAAAACCAGATACACTGAAACTAATAGAAAAGAAAGTAAGAAAGGGCCTCAAGTACATAGGCACAGGGGAAAATTTCCTGAACAGAACATCAATAGCTTATACACTAAGATCAAGAATTGACAAATGGGACTTCATAAAATTGCAAAGCTTCTGTAAGGCAAAGGACACTGTCAATAGGACAAAACAGTAACCAACAAATTGAGAAAATATCTTTACCAATCCTACATGCAATAGAGGGCTACTATCCAATGTATACAAAGAACTCAAGAAGTTAGACTCCAGAGAACCAAATAACCCTATTAAAAATGGGGTATAGAGGTAAACAAAGAATTCTCAACTGATAAACACTGAATGCCTGAGAATCAGCTAAAGAAATGTTCAACATCCTTAATCATCAGGGAAATGAAAATCAAAACAACCCTGAGATTCCACCTCACACCAGTCAGAATAGCTAAGATCAAAAACTCAGGTGACAGCAGATGCTGGTGAGGTTGTGGAGAAAGAAGAACACTACTTCATTGCTGGTGGGATTGCAAGCTGGTACAACCACTCTGAAATCATTTTGGCAGTTCCTCAGAAAATTGGACATATTACTACCTGTGGACCCAGCAATACTACTCTTGGGCATATACCCAGAAGATGCTCCAACATGTAATAAGGACAAAAACTCCACTATGTTCATAGCAGTCTTATAGTACCCAGAAGTTGGAAAGAACCCAGATGTCCCTCAACTTATTAATGGATATAGAAAATGTGGTACATTTATATAATGGAGTACTACTCAGCTATTAAAAATAATGAATTTTTGAAATTCTTAGGAAAATGGATGGATCTGGAGAATATCATCCTGAGTGAGGTAACCCAATCACAAAAGAAAACATGGTGTGCACTCACTGATAAGTGGATATTAGCCCAAGAAGCTTGGAATACCCAAGATACAATCCACAAACCACATGAAACTCAAGAAGAAGAAAGACTAAAGTGTGGATAATTTGATCCTTCATAGAAGGGGGAACCAAATACCCAGGGAAGGAACTATAGAGACAAAGTGTGGAACAGAGACTAAAGGACGATCCAGAGACTGTCCCACCTGGGGATTTTTCCCATATACAATCACCAAACCCAGACACTATTGTGGATGCCAACAAGTGATGGCTGACAGGATTCTCTTGAGAAGCTATCCCAGTGCCTAACAAATACAGAAGTGGATGCTCACAGCCATCTATTGGACTGAGCACAGTGGCACCAATGAAGGAGCTACAAAAAAGTACCCAAGGAGCTAAAGGTTTTGCAGCCGCATAGGAAGAACCACAATATGAACTAACTAGTACCCCCAGAGCTCCCAGGGACTAAACCACCAACCAAAGAGTATACATGGTGGGACTATTGGCTCGAGCTGCATATGTAGCAGAGAATGTCCTAGTTGATCGTCAATGGGAGGAGAGGCACTTGATCCTTTGAAGGTTCTATGCTCCAATATAGGGGAATGCCTGGACCAGGAAGCAGGAGAGGGTAGATTGGTGAGTAGGGGGAGGGGGGAAGTAATAGGGGGTACTTTGGAGGGGAAACCAGGAAAGGAGATAATATTTGAAATGTAAATAAATAAGATATCTAATTAAAAAAAGAAAGTTCAATTGTCCCCTTTGCCATATATTCCTATTTTTTATCAATGTATTTGATTATGTGATATAATAGATCTCATCATGTATAGTAGTACTTTTAATTTTTTCTCTGTGACCTCAGTGCAATTGAAGATTTAAAAACATCAAGTCTCCATGAGTGATTTTGTAATTTAATTTCTCATTCTTGTATATAAAGTTATTCCTACAGTAGCATATTTCCTGGTTTTGTTAAAAGAGAGTTTGTTCATCAACCTATTATTATCTGGTTTGAAACAAAGTTAGAACTAGTAGGCTATTAGAGCACAAAGCAGGATTATTCAATGTAAATCCTCTATAAATTATCATTTTTAAAATATTGATGCCCTATAATATTAAATAAGCAATGCAATAGGGTCATCAGAAGAAATATTCTCAAGATCATTTAAATCCTCAAATAGCCTAATTGTTTTATCAGATTATTTGGTTGTATGCTTACCTTTAAAACAAGGAGGACAAATGCACACTATCACTATGCTGCCTACCTTCCTGTATATGTTACAGGTACTACTAATTCGAATTCTCATAATTAATTCTTTTAAATTTAAAGCTACAGGTAGTCACAACCAATAGACCAAAGTTTGCACTAAGATAAAATGAACACATTCCTGACAGTTTTTAAAACGTTGAAGCAGCATCTAGATTTGCTTCCCATCAGGCAACTTATTATCATTTTGGAGGCAAATATGTTCAGTTCATAAATTCAAAGTAACAGGTACATGTTACCCTGAAATACTCCATCTAATTTGAAAGATATGAACCAGGAACTTTAATGGTCTTGGACAATGTACACTGTTTCATAGATAGTTTAGCACCTCTAAAATAGAAAAAGTAGCTATCAAAATACAGTTTATTTTAGAAAAATTAGTCATGGACATGGACAATGACCTTTCTCTAGCACAACTGTAAGCACATAGTCAGTATGAGTAATGGTTCTCAGTGAATGAGTCATAGCAATGAACAACTTACCCTGAAACTTTTGGGCAAACTTCTTCTTTGCCATAAAACAAATACAATGAAACAATTTGCTTTAAAGTGTATCTAAATTGACATTTAAAAAAAAACCCTCCTGAATTCTACCTACATACCTCCATATAAAAGGAAAATTTAATTTGGTTCAGGTTCCTTATATGATATACACTTATTTTCAATACAGATTAAAATTACTTCATAATACACAGATTAAAATTACTTCATTATGCTCTTATGGACATTTTATCCATTCTATTTCCATCTAAAATATTTTTCTACACCACCATATTATCAAATCCAAAATGTTTATTTCCTCTGATCCATGTATCCTTCCATGGTTTCCATTTTTCTCCCACGGACATGATCCAAATCAGCAATTCAAGACCTTTTCTTACAATCCTAATAGTAGAGCCAACCAATTGATAGTACATAACCTTTTGTTTTTTATCTCAAGAATGATGCTTGCCCCTTGCAGATAAAACTTGCAATTTTAATAGTGCCCTGTATATTGTTGCTTCTCTTGGAAATTTCATTTTCCATTTCTGGAACTAGCAATTCTCTTAACAATTACAGTACATGTCTTCTCATATGCCTCACAAAAAAGAAATGTTCCCAAGTTTTAGCATGTTACAGGAACACAAGATAAATATAAACTCTCTGATGTTAAAGGAATTAGAGGCTTCTATTCCTCTTCTTAATTTTCAACCATAGATATCATGATTTAGTGTGATATCTGATGGGTTAATGGTGAGTATATACATGTACATATGCATATGTGTGTACATATACATCATATACTTGCACATACACATCATATGCATATACATAGACATATATTGAAGATACTTTTCTCTATGGAAAAACTTTTGGACATTTGGAATAGAGGGATCAAATTCATTCAATTGTCAGCATTGCCACAACACAAGTTATTTTTTCTGGGGTTAACAGTGTGATTGCAAATGAGCTTGAGCTGAGTGGTATGTAGCTATTCAGGAAACTGAAATAGTAAGTTCCAAAGTTCACGGAATGCCTAGCAAACTTTTAACAAAAATAAAAGATAATATAATATCTAAGGATATAGTAGTTAGAGATGATGACAAGCATGGGACAGCTGGATTTAATCCTCACTGTTCCAAAATAAAAGAATTGCTGATTTCCTAAGAGTGAATGTTGCTGCCTGTCTGACTCCATGTGTAGTGGAGATCTACTGTAATAGGTGCATACTCATTTTGCACTCTCAAAGATTAGAAGGCACAGAAAGGGCTGCTGTCTGAAAGGATCATCAAAGTGGTCCTAAATGATAAGTGGTAAGCAAAAGCATGACTTAGAACTATATGGAATGGAAGAAGTGGATACATGTCAAGAAAAGAGAGTGTGCTTAGTATTTACTGCCTGAATACAATATATGCATGAAAGTCATGTTTTATCAATTTATAGGTTCACTTTGAAGTGAATAAGCTAGATGTGTTAACAAGCCAAGAAATGAAGTCAAAACTAATAGGATATGTAATTAGTAATGTCAAATTTAGAAAATAATTAACTGGTAGAACCAAGCACATAGATATTAATAAAAAATACCTGGTAAACCTGGTATTACCTGTAATTTCTCTCTTCTATCTTAGTTTTCTCTTACTGCCTTAGTCTGTTATATGTTATTGCTATTTTACATGTCAGTTTGAAACAGTCTCAACTTTGTGCCAAGGATAATGAACCAGCTCTAGAAAATTTTCAGCTTAATATTAATGGTACGAGGCCATGTAGCTCCAACCATTTTCAGTTCTAACTCAGCTCTTTGCTGTATTGAACATAAGCAAGTTTTCTCCCTCTAATATATTCCTTGCCAAATATGGGAAGAAAATAAGCCCAGTTATCTTAGAATTGGTTTTCTATCTTGGAGCAGCAATAGCAGAGGTGATAATCTTACTGTGATTGCCCTAGATTTCTGAAAGAAATAAAATAACATTCTAGCATGTTGTATTCAAAAGAGAGCCACCCATTAGAAGCCATTGCTCTGATTTTCTTGAAACATAAGTTCTTGTAGGCTGCAATGATATTTTTCAGAAAGCCAGTATGTGTTGGACTCTGTGAAGGCTAGGACAGCCTGAATCTTATTTTTCTAGAAGAAAAATAATTATAGAAATTGATCTTATGATGTACACTCCCATGTTCAGGATCAGAAATAACTAGAGATCTTGATTAATTTTATTAGTTACTCAATATATCCTACCTTCTGCATACCACTGTGAGACTCTCAGAGGATTGTTATTTCAGATGCTGTAAATGATGATTATAGAAAAATATGGAAGATTTTCCTGAGTAATTTTTCATCAAAATGACTGACAAGCTGAAAGTAGTAGCACACTTGAAATTTGAAAGTGATAAGAGTTTGAGTCCAGGTCAGTATTCATGAGACTCTGTCTTGTTTTCTTTATACCTTGTTAATAATTTTGAATATCTAGATGAAGAGTTTTCCTGTTAAAATAACAAGAGATTTCTGAATACACACTGAACTCTGATAACAGAAAATCCAACAGATTCTCAATTTTATAATGCAAAATTGGTTTTGAAAATTTTCTGAAAGGTCAGAATGTACTCCATAGTTAAACGTATTCCTTTATGGCCAAAAGAAAAATTTGAGCAATAAGTCAAAGTCATGAGACATTCTATCTATAGTAATTTAGAGCTTCCAAAGATGTGAAAACAAATAAAAAATAAAAAACCATATATACAAATCTAAGACCTCCCACCAAACAATCTCTAATCAATGCTTCAATATTCCACAAGAAACCATAATAGCCTTAAAATTTGACATTAGTAATAATATGTGTGATAGTTTTACTAGGAGTTCCTAAAGCCAAAGATCCCCACTGGATCCCACAGGCAACACTATGCCATACTCCTCTTTTGGCTCCACTACTTGGTTTGCTCTAACTTCTGGCTTAGAGCCTAAAATCCCTTGCCAGTTTTCTTTCCTGGAAAATGAGAGGAAGGTATGTTTATCTGTTCATATGCTGCCTCAATCCAGAGAAGCTCCACTGAGTGATGTTTTTATAACCTTAAGACCCTAACAACTGTCTAAATTCTTTGGACATCAATAGCAGCTAAAGGACAGAAATTTAATCTTTCAAAGACCTCAAATCTGTCCTCATATCCTACCTTCCCCTGCTCAAAGACAGACATCCAGAAAGTCTGCTAACTAAAGCCAGTTTTAAGAACTCCTATTATTTAGTTTCCATATGAGTACAACCCATGTAATCAGAGTAATTTATAATGAGTGGTCATGAAAAAATCACCTATTCAAGATCCATGTACCTAAAGATTGTATTTGGAGAATAGAGCATGATAGTCGTATTCTCATCTAAAAGGTAGAACCAAACATGACTAGAAAAAAATCAATGCAATATTTCTTAATGATATTCTGACGTATTCATAGATCAGTGCCTTGTCAGTCATCATCAGAGAGGCTCCCCCCAGCAGCAGATGGGAGTGGGTATAGAGACCCACAACTAGATATTATATAGAGAGACAGGGTAAATAGGAAATCTCCATCTGGTCCCTCCCCTAGAAAACTGGGGAATCCAGTGAAAGATGAAAGATAGAGGAAATATCTTAGGACTCATAGGGCATGGAGAATACCATAAAAATGTGGGCTACTGGATCTAAGCAGGATTCACATGGGCTCACAGAGACTGAAATGGCAAGCAAGGGACCTGGATGAGTCTGTACCAGGTCATATCTATAAATGTTATGGATGTTAGCTTGGTGTTTTTGTGGAACTCCTAACAGTGGGAGCAGGTATATTTCTGAGTTTTTTTGCCTGCTATTTGGACCCTTTTCTTCCTACTGAGTTGCCTTGTCCAGTCTTGATACTAGGGTTTACTAGGGTTTATACTTAATCATATTGGATATTGTTTTGATCTTTTTAGATCAAAACAATATCCAATATGATCCAATCTCCTGGAGACCAGCTCTTTTCTGAAGAGCAAATGGAGAGGGAGGAGATCTGGAGGAGAGTTTGTAGGAGCTGGGAGGGAAACTGTGGTTGGAATGTTTTGTATGAGCATTGAATAGTCATTCCAAAGAGCAGATTGTCTAAAATAAGTCACTACTTAACACTTTAAGGAAATATTCTGTCAATTCTTATTAATGAAATTATTCCTAATAATCAAGTTCATATAAACACACCACACACACACACATAAACACACACACAAACACAGACATATATACATATATATATATATATATATATATACACACAACACACACACGCACACATATATGATATATGATATATGACAGGCATTATTAAGTTCTGCTTCCCTTTGGCTAATTTTTGTGATAGTAGATCTATGGAACCAAAGATCAAGCAATAAATGATAACATTTGAAACCTTGCTATATGTTTATCATTATACTTTTTGTAGATTTGTCACCTTGTGTTAAGGAACCTAACATTTTTTGTGAATTCTTAATAATCATGGCACATTTTATTCTATTTTTCAGATATGTAAGCTTACTCCAAGAAGCTTGTAACATTATTTAGGTCATGCACACAACTACTGACAATATGTTATAAATATTAAGGTAATATGTCAATAATTAGCTTTGGCACCCATGGAGTTGGTAAACTGAGGTAGGCAGCCAATAAGGGTCAGTGCTTAGAGCAGCTGATGGGAGGTTGGTTCAGATACAGATGGGGCTGCTGCCTAAAACAGTTAGTGATAAGAAAAATTACTCAGCAGACCTTTCTCTGATGGATCAAATTTTAGTTTACTAGGGCTGGTACTCCCTGTGGCCAGAGAAAAACTTTGAGCTTTTTAACTCCTTGAGGCCAATGAGAAAGAAAAGGAAAAAAAAGAGAGAGAAAGAAAAGGAAAGAAAAATTCATACATACGCAAACACACTGATTGGATAAAGCAAATAACTTCAATAGCTTCATACATGCAAATACATACATACATACATGCATACATACAGACTTACAGACAGACATACACATTCACACAATTGATGATTAGAGCAAACCTCCAGCAAGCAGGTTCTAAGCATTTTACAATATACATATGTACATATACATATATGCATATATACACATATCTTTTGTGTGAATGGGACAAAGTTCTAATAAGCAGCCTCTAAGAATTTCAGATATATATATATATATATATATATATATATATATATA
>JADRCC010092968.1:0-10875 GCA_019843855.1 Hylomyscus alleni
TTCCAGCCCGTGCTTGACCAGGAACCAGGCTGCCTTTCAAGGTCCTACATACATGGACATGTATGTAAAATCCTTAATTAGTTCATTTGGACTGGCATAGAAGAACATTGTAGAATGATGACTTAACTTATAAACAGTAAAAATTATTTTTTACATTTCTGGAGACTTGTAATTACAAACTTGAGTCACTGACAGATTTGGTGTGTGGCAAAGGTGCAATTCTTGACTCCCAGGCAACTGTCTTTCCTGGGGTCCTCACATGAATAAAAGGGATGCTTTTCTAAGGGCACTAATCCCTTTCACTAGAGATTTTCTTTTATTAACCTAATGAAGTTTTGAAAATTACACTTCCAAATATCCTACTTTGAATATTAATAATATTTTATTATTATGTTTTATGCATGTATATTTCATTGGTGTTGCAAAATATTTGAAAATATAAAGAACAATTTTAAGTCATTGCATACATTTTTACCTACAGAGCATGAACATTTTTGACAGTTTACTCTGCTAGTTTATACTAGTTTATTAAGACATTTATGGAACAATAGTAATTCATATGCATATATGAATATGTTTATGTGTGTGTGTGTGTGTGGGTGTCTCACAGTGTTTACATCAGTTTTTATTCTAATCTTTTAAATGTTGCTTGACTCAACCCAGCCGTTGCTACTGACCTTCCCAACATCTATAGGGTTTCCCAAAGAAGGTAGCAAATGGAGGAGCGGCTTTAGCAGTTGGGGTCATACTGATAACCCATAGTGCCTGCTGACAGTGAAAGATTTTTCTGAGGTCAACACTACTGACAGAACAAAACTTAATTATCTAGCACTGGCAAGAATGCCCAGCAAGAAACTCTAAACTTCTTTAACTCTTAAGTGTACATATGTACAGAAAGACAGAAAGACATGTGTTTTGTAATTAAGTCCTGCTGGCAGTAGCAGGGAATTAAGTAAAGGATTAATTGTTAGAGTTCCTTTCTCACTTGCCAAGGAGCCTCTTGCTGACCAGGCAAGAGGCTTGGACTCATTAACTCCTGGTGAACCAGAAAAAAAAAAGTAAAATTATTCAAATCTTTTACACGGGCGATAATCACAGACTCATATACTACACTCATACACACACATTCTGGTTAGGCCCGACCAACTGTCTCATCTATTCTACAAGTGTTCATGTATATTTACACATATACCCACAAATACACACACACACACATACACACACACACACACACACATACACACATATTGACAAACAGGCATGTACATATATACATTTGATGGATGGATAGGGCAGAGACCCCAAGCCAACAGCTTTATTTCTTTTATCTGTCCTTTTTATAGGCAAAAGCTCTTAGAAGATTACCTCATAGATACAATATTACATTAAAGGGGAGTTACACAAGGATGTTGATATTAAGTTCAAAGCAGAGTTTCATTCTGTAAGTTCATTATAATTTCAAAGTAATAGTTTCAGATGGCCTTGCTTTATCATAGTGCATACCTGTGGCTTCATCTTTGGATATGACCTAAAATGAATGTTTTCCTTGATCAGAAATTTGTCCCAAGTCTATTTCTCTTTTTAGTGTAATTGTGAAAGCTCATTGTATTTCTTATTATGAAAACTTTACTTAGTATTTTATGAGGAATGTGCACATTCTATTCTTGATTCTAACTTTTATTATATCTTTCTGCCAGAACAATTAAAACCATTTCTTAAAAATTTCTTCATAAAATTATTTGAATCAATTCAGGAATTCTATAAAATTTTTAATTCATCTAAATAGCATTAATTCATGAAAGTTCATGTTTATGCTGATCAGCAGTTAGTCTGCTCAATAGGATGGGCTAATGCCCAGGAATCCTTAGGCTATATAATAGCAATAGGAAAAGGCTTATCAAATGCAAGAAGCAATCCTGAGATGAAGTTTCTTGGGAACTTGCCTCTCAGAGCTCTCACCCTTCACAAACCATGCAAAAATGATGGGCCACCTCCAGGAAAGTTGCCTGCTACCTTACCCTTTCCTAGATGGCTTCTGAGAAGCCACAAGCTCTTTGATATACAATGGAGACATGTTTGCAGGATGTGATAATGAAATAGTGGCATAAATGTTATGGGAGTAACCAGCCAATATCTGATTGAGTTTAAGGCCCGCTCAATGAGATGGAGCCTATCCCTGATACTGCTTTGGTTGCCAAGAACCTGACACTAGATAGGCCAGGGACTTAGGGGAAAATGCTAAACCTGGCAGGTGACATGGTTCCTGCCTATGGGACAGGGCCCTGGTGTGAGCCTCCACAAAGGTTGATGTCTGCTGTAGATGTAAGGCTTGTTTGTATAATAATGTACATATTTTCTGGAACTAGTACTAGGAGTGGAGGACTCTTTCTTTCAGAGGAATGTCGCTCCCTGTTAACATTAATGACTCCATGATAATTAGAAACAGGATAAGTCTAAAAGTCGAAGGTTTGACTCTGTCTCAGCAAAATAGTAAACACTGGGACATTCAGAACAGCCTATGGAAAAGAGCTCTAAATACATGAGTTTGAAAATATGATTTCTCAACTATGCGAAAATATAAGGATGCAATATGAACTTTGAGGGCTTTCATTAATCCAAAGGTAGCTAAACTATGAGCCAGCTTGTCAGAAGATACAAAGGCAAGCAGATTTCAAGGTCAGCCTGGGAGACCGGTAGTCAAGGTCCAGACATGGGGAAAATGGTAATTTCAGGGCAGGGTCCCACCCAACTAGTTTATTATTTCTACCTAACAAAGGCAGACAGATCTCTGAATTCTTTAGCTGTGTTAAGAAAAAATGTATGGAGCTGGAGAGATGGCTCAGCGGTTAAGAGCACTGACTGCTCTTCCAAAGGTCCTGAGTTCAATTCCCAGCAACCACATGGTGGCTCACAACCATCCGTAATGAGATCTGATGCCCTCTTCTGGTGTGTCTGAAGACAGCTACAGTGTACTTATATATAATAAATAAGTAAATCTTTAAAAAGAAAAAGAAAAAGAAAGAAAAAATGTATGCTTGCTGTCTTTCTAGAACCAAAGGGCTGGGGTTACGTGATACTGATTCATAGGTTAATGAAAAGGGAACCGGGAATAATCACTGAATTGATATATGAATTAAAAACTGGGCTTTTAGTCTGTATGAGATGAGCTACTAAAAAGTGATAGCAGTTCTTTAGAATTTTTCTCTAGGGAGAGCTGAGCTGTCTGGGAATCTCTGGAGAGTGAAAACAGCTCTTCAAGAATTTTTCTTAGTCCAATGGATGGCTGTGAGCCTCTACTTCTGTATTAGTTGGGCACAGGTAGAGCCTCTCAGGAGACAAGGGAACAGGGTTTTTGTTTTATTTTGTTTTTGGAGAAGAGACCAGGAGAGGAGATATCATTTAAAATGTAAATAAAGAAAATATATAATAAAAAATGAAAAAAAAAGAATTTTTCTAATGGGATATTTTACTTGGTCAGAAGATCCAATAATTTTTTATAGCAGCTTTTCTGACTTAGGTCAGAAAACCCAGGAGTTGGAGAACTGACATAAGCAAGCAGGACATGGACAGATCTCCAGAGAGAAAGCAGACATAGAGAGACGCAGACTGGAAAAGCTGTATTAAGCAGAACATGGGTTGTAAGCTTGAACCCAAGATTTGACGTCAAGACCTTCTTTTCACTGGTCCCAGACACCACTTTGTCAGAACCCCTCTCCAAGCCAAGGCTGGCCCTTGGCAGGAAAACAAAATACTTTTGCTCTGCTAAAGCAAAACCCAATGAAATTACTTAAAACCTTAGAAATGACTCCTAAGGACATTCTGCTATACTCATACATCAGTGCTTTGCTCAGATGTCATCAGAGCAGCTTTCTCCTACAGCAGATGGACAATACCAATGAACTGGGTACCTTGAAACACTCAGTCTGAAATGAAATGGCTCAACCAAGTTCCTTACTGCAGAGTCTAGGCAACTCTGAATGACAAGGCTAAAACAGTGTAAGAGACAGAGGGGATGAAGGACACCAAGGAAAAAAAAGGCCTTCTAAACACAGAACAGCTGATGGATATATGAACTTACAGAGACTGAGGCAGCACACACAGGGCCTGCATGTATTTGCCCCAAATGAGATCCCAGCATTCAGAGAAGAAGTAAACATAGCCCCCATTCTCTAATTCAGAACCTGTCTCTGATATATAAACAATTGCAAATGAAATTTAATTTTCTCCAATAGAGTCCCACTGTGTATATAAACCACTTTTAATGGCAGGTCCCATGTCCAGCAGTAGATGACCAAACCAAAAAAAAAAAAAAAATTTCAATGACATCTGACATCTTTGGAGGTTCTTTGTACTCCACTGTTTTGTAGGGGCTTTTTAAAAACCTTATATTCTTATGTTACATAGATCCTTTATGTAAATATCATGGCTTTTGGATTTGTTTTTTATGGGATTCCTGTGTGTGTGCGAACACAAGTGTCTCTACATTTATGTGTGTTTCTTGTGCTTTTTCTTTGGGTCTTTTTCTTCTGTTTGTTTTGTCCTATTTCAATTTGTTTGTTTTTGTTTTATCTTATTTTATTTTATTTTATTTTATTTTATTTTATTATTTCTTAGATGCCTGTTGTCTAAGGAGAGACAGAAATAGTATGGCTTCAGATGGGAGTATAATGGGAAAAAATCTTGCAGGAGTAGGGAGAACAGAAATCATAATCAGAATGTATTATATGAAAAAAGTCTATTTTTAATGCAAAGAAAATATTCTTATACAATATGAACAAAATAGTCATCTGAGAAAATAAAAACCATTTTGGGAGTTTGAAAACATTTGTATTTCATTGTTGAAGTTGTAAATTTAGATTATTAATAAAAAAAGGATGAAGAAATACTATGTAAAACATAGTAAAACTATTTTATATGCACAGGATGAATTAGAAAGTTCTGAGTATTAGGCAGCTACAGAGAATGACTCCTGAGAGGCTGAAAACAAACAATAATGTTCTTATCATTGCCCCAGCTTGGTGCACTGAACTCAGTATAAACATGATCAAGACTAAGTTCATAGTGTCTACCATTCAATCAAATTACCAGCATGCAAGGAAGCAGAAAAACATGTTCAATAGGGAAAATTAAAAATGCACACAAAACATCACAGCATACTACATAAGTATACATGATTATTATTTGTTAATTACAATACAAATTTTAATTCCCTGGATCAGCAGGGCCTGATGGCATAAAGCTGTGTCTTACAAATTCAATTACATCTGGACTCCAGAGCTATTTCAATACCAGCTTGAACAATGTGGAAAAACTTGTCTCAAAATGACTGTAAAAGAGGGGTTGGGAACTGAGCATACAAGACTGTCATAACAAGTAGGAGGCCTTAGGGACAATGTCCAGAACTCCAAAGCAAAATCAATACATCTCAACTGATGAAAATGATAAATAAAAACTTAAACATATTTTTATAACTGTATGCCATATGCTAAAGTAAAGGGGGAAATATTAAATAGATTAGAAGGAAGTAAATACATAAATATATACAATGCAATACAAACAATGTCAGCTATAAAAACACACACTGGAACATTAAATATGGCAAAAGAAAAGGGATTGCTGAAGCCATGAAGTTTCAAAACTAACAACATATTTATAACATTTTCATGGATAGAATGAAAAAAACCCTGAGAATTGGCTTTATATAACTATTCAACATATGCTACTTTTATTCAGCACTAGGAGGGCCGATAAATTGAATGTGATTTGTATAAAGCTGGAAATTATGTTTTCAGCATATTTTATAATTGTTTGGCTGTAAGAATATATGCATCACTAGTAATAATATACCATTTAGTAATTACAATTTTTAAATATGGCCAGTGGCAGAAATAGCAGCTGTACATTGGACAAAGTAATTATTTGCTGATTCAGGATACAAAATCGGAAATATAAATAATTTACCATAAAAGTTTATTTCTCTAGGAAAGCTTGAAGAACTGGGGATGTGGCACAATTATAATCCTTTGCCTCAGACTTGTATTATGTTCTGGGTGAAATAATCAGCACCATTAACCAAAGGGGAAGAAAATGAATAAAAGATGAGCAATTAGAATTTATTATAAACACAACCCCTTCCTTATACGTTATGATTCCTACAAATGGCAGATTATCCCTTTAAAGTCTTTAACAATTTTGAGAACCTACTCATGTGGTGACTGTTGTGCAATATGGGAACATGTCAGATAGTCAACAAGGAAAGACCAAACTTCTGAACTAAAAAAGCACCTTTCTGTGCTTACATAGGATATAAATTCAAAATCAGTAGGATGAAATTTGTTCCTTTTTATGTGTGCAGATTGAAAAGACTTTTGAAATATAAAATCTACAAAATTAATCATAATGGAATGTGCAATAGCCATTTAATAGATGCCATTACACAGAAGCCAAAACCAGAATATTTGTGGGATAACTAATGTGGTATTCTTTCCTCATTTCCTATCTTTGAACGAGACTTTGAGTATCTACAAGTAAGGTAAGCTCACTCATTTGTGTATTTAAGTGTAAGTAAAGCTCAAACAAATCTACCATGAAAATTCTACTGAAAATATATGGTGCTTGGTAAATTTTATATAAACCCTAAAGCAAGTATATTCTTAGCCAAATTATATTCTGTTACCTAACATAATTAGATGTTATTTTTGAGAATTGTTTGAATAGGATTCAAAGTGACCATTTGTGGTGCTGTTTAAATCTTTTTTTTTATTATATCATCACATGATTTCTCCCATTCATTTCCTTCTTCCAAAGCATCCCATATTCCTATCCTTGCTTTCAAATTCATGGCCTATTTTTTACTAATTGTCATTGTATGCATGCATTTATCTGTATAAACACATATATTCCTAAATATAACCTTCTCAGTCTACATAAAGTTACTTATATGTGTGTTTTCAGGGCTTACCATTTGTAACAGAACAACAAATTAATATGGGAAAGACCTCCTTTCTATCTCCCAGTTTTCCTCAGTTGCCTATAGTTTCTTGTGTAGGGTCAAGGCCTCAAGGTCTTTTCTCCATCTACTTTGGTACACGTATCGGTGTCATCTTTGTTCAGGTCACATTTGGGCTGTTATGTTGGTGAGACTTTATGAGTATAATTTCTGATTTTACTAGGATACAGACTCTCACAGCAAACTCTGTTCCTCTAGCCCTAACAGTCTTTCCAACTGCTCTTCTGCAGTATTCCCTGAGCCTGAGGTGTGGGACTGTTTATAACTATATCCTCTGGGACTGGGCTTTAAAACCTGAGAGGCTCTGACAGTACCTGACTACTACAGAAGTAGAGGGTCACAGTCATCCATTGAACTGAGTACAGGGTCCCCAGTGAAGAAGTTAGAGAAAGGATCAAAGGTGCTGAAGGGTTTGCAACCCCTTAGGAGAAACAACAATATGAACTAACTAGTACCCTCAGAGCTCCCAGGGACTAAACCCCCAACCAAAGAGTACACATGGTGGGACTGATTGCTCTGGCAGCATGTGTATAGCAGAGGATGACCAAGTTGGTCATCAATGGGAGGAGAGGACCTTGGCCCTGTGAATTTTCTGGGCCCCAGTGTAGGGGAATGCCAGGGCCAGGAATTGAGAGAGGGTAGGTTGGTGAACAGGGAGAGGGGGGAGGGAAAAGGTTTTTTTTCTTTTTTTGTAGGGGAAACTGGGAAAAGAAATATCATATGACATGTAAATAAAGAAAATATCTAATAAAAAGAACCCCTCCAAAAAAGAAAACTATAGAAATAAAGAAAATATTAGCATATAAAAAAGATATATATATATCTTGATAGACCTCTTATGCTCACTAGTGTTTTGAACTTGCCTTGGCTATGGTATCCTTCAACATAATTTAAGGTACTAACAAATATATATGTGTCATATATACATAAAAGAACTCTCCATTTTGATTGGTTGTGTTTTTCTGTGGTGATTTCTGTCTATTGCAAAGAGAAGGTTTCTTTTTTTTGAAGAATTATTATATATATATATATATATTGTAGCTGTCCTCAGCTCCACCAGAAGACAGTATCAGGTCCTTATGCAGATGGTTGTGAGTCACCATGTGGTTGCTGGGTATTAAACTCAGGATCTCTGGAAGAGCCACCAGTGGTCTTAACCACTGAGCCACTTCACCAGTCTCCAAGCTTTCTTGATAAAGGCAGGGTTGTTAAGGACTATAGTTGTTTCATAAAATAGAAGTTGTAGATTTCTTAAAGTTAATTATTTAGTGAAAGAAGATATCAGCTAATCACTAGCACTATTTCTATGCCTCATGACTATAAATCAAATATGACCAGATTTCATGCTGTTATTGCTATTCGTTATCTACCATAATAAACTATGCTTTAGTTTCTAATTGCTGAGAAAAGTACTTGACCAAAATAACTTAAACAAACAAATAAAAAGATTTATTTTGGCTTACAGTTTGAGGATACAATTCATCGTGGCAGCAAATGCATGACAGAAGGAGCACTAAGTGGATAGTCACATTGGATTCAACATCCAGAAGCAGAGAGATGAATGCTGGGTGTTCCACCTGTTTTTACTTTTTATTCACTCTGGGTCACAACTTATGGAATAGGGGCAACCACATTTAGAATTTGTGCTGGATGTTTGGCTTCTAGTGTGAGTGTGCTGAGGGTTTTGGAATTTAAGAGATGGAGATCATCCTTCAGGCCTGTACCCGGTTAACTTTGGGTGTGAACTCAGCAGCCAGTGAGTGCCACAGGCCCCAGAGGAGGCTCCACTCCCAGGTGCTCTAGTGCACCCAGGATCCCAGCAGCTTGGTCACACTAGGATCTCAGGGCAGCTTGACTCCCAGGAACTCTGACACACACAGAATCTCAGGATCACAGGATCCCAGAGACAGCTTGACTGTGAGGAGTTCTGACACAATCAGGATCACAGGAAGGACAGGCTCTAGTCAGATATAGCAAGGGCAGGGAGCACTAGAGATAACCAGATAGTGATGGGGGTGGGGAAGCTTAAGAATATAAGCAATGCAAACCAAGGTCACTTGGCATCATCAGAACCCAATTCTCCCACCATAGCAAGTCCTGGATACACCATCACACTGCAAAAGCAAGACTTGGATCTAAAGTCACTTCTCATGATGATGATAGAGGACTTTAAGAAAAACATAAATAACTCCCTTAAAGAAATACAGGAGAACACAGGTAAACAGCTAGAAGCCCTTCAAGAGGAAACACAAAAGTCCCTTAAAGAACTACAGGAAAACACAATCAAAGAGGTGAAGGAAATGAACAAAACCATCCAGAATCTAAAAATGGAAATAGAAACAATAAAGAAATCAGAAAGAGAGACAACTCTGGAGATACAAAACTTAGGAAAGAAATCAGGAGTCATAGATGCAAGCATCACCAACAGAATACAAGAGATAGAAGAGAGAATCTCAGGGACAAAAGATACCATAGAAAACATTGACACAACAGTCAAAGAAAATGCAAAAAGCAAAAATCTCCTAACCCAAAACATCCAGGAAATCCAGGATGCAATCAGAAGACCAAACCTAAGGATAATAAGTATAGAATAGAGTGAAGACTCCCAATGTAATGGGCCAGTAAATATCTTTAACAAAATTATAGAAGAAAACTTCCCTAACCTAAAGAAAGAGATGCCCATGAACATACAAGAAGCCTACAGAACTCCAAATAGACTGACCAGAAAAGAAACTCCTCCCGTCACATCATAGTCAAAACACAAAATACACTAAACAAAGAAAGAATTTAAAGGCAGTAAAGGAAAAAGGTTAAGTAACATATAAAGGCAGGCCTGTCAGAATTATATCAGACTTCTCACCGGAGACTATGAAAGCTAGAAGATCCTGGGCAGATGTCATACAGACCCTAAGAGAATATATATGACTACTGTACCCATCAAAACTCAATTACCATAGATGGAGACTACAAGATATTCCATGACAAAGCAAAATTTACACAATATCTTTCCACAAATCCAGCCCTACAAAGCATAATGGGAAAAACTAACACAAGGAGGGAAACTACACTCTAGAAAGAGCAAGAAAGTAATCTTTCAACAAACCCAAAAGAAGATAGGCACACAAACATAATTCTACCTCTAACAACAAAAGTAAGAGGGAGTACCATTCACTTTTTGTTAATATCTCTTAACATGAATGGACTCAATTCCCTAACAAAAAGACAAAGACTAACAGACTGGTTATGTAAACAGGACCCAGAATTTTGCTGCATACAGGAAACGCATCTCCGTGACAAAGACAGACACTACCTCAGAGTAAAAGTTTGGCATGCAATTTTCCAAGCAAATAGTCCCAAGAAACAAGCTGGAGTAACCATTTTAATATCAAATAGAATTGACTTTCAACCAAAATTTATCAAAAAGGATAAGGAAGGATACTTCATACTGGTCAAAGGAAAAATCTACCAAGATGAACTCCCAATTCTGAACATCTATGCTTCAAATGCAAGGGCACCCACATTCATAAAAGAAACTTTACTAAGGCTCAAAGCACATATTGCACCCCACACAATAATAGTGGGAGACTTCAACACCCCACTCTCAGTAATTGACAGACAGGTCATGGAAACAGACACTAAACAGACACAGTGAAACTAACAGAAGCTATGGACCAAATGTATTTAACAGACATTTATAGAACATTTCATCCTAAAACAAAAGAATATACTTTCTTCTCAGCACCTTATGGTACCTTCTCCAAAATTGACCACAAAACAGGCCTCAACAGATACAAGAAGAATAATATAATCCCATGTACTCTATCAGATCACCACGGACTAAGGCTGGTCTTAAATTCCAACAAAAA
>JADRCC010092970.1:0-10063 GCA_019843855.1 Hylomyscus alleni
ACACACACACACACACACACACACACACACACACACACGGAGGGGGGTGAGAGAGAGACAGAGAGGGAGAGAGAGGAAAGAGAGAGAGAATACACTTCAAACCTATAGCAGGAAAACTTAAATATAAAAATATTCCTAACAAATCCAGGGCAAAAATAAATGAATAAAAGAAAGTAAAGTACATACTGAATAAGAAATAAAAATGTAAAATGCACAGACACATACCACTATATTAAATTTAATGAAAGTAAATACTTCAAATGGAGAAAAACTATTTGGAATGAATAAACATAACAACACAAAACAAAAACCTCTTTTTGAAATTCTCCAAAATCACAAGAAACAGTTTAAATATATGCAGGAATAATAATGCTAAAAACAAAGGGTTGGAAAAAAATTACAGAAAAGCTTTCATCAAAGGGATGCTGATAGGTTTATGTCACTAGACCAGAAGGCACGAAGCATTACTAGAGACAAAGATGGTCACCTCAGAACACTAAAAGGTTTACTTCACCAGGAAGACAGATGCTTTTAAATTTCTAATTTTATAGAAATTCAATATTTTTCTAGAAAGTATGAACAAGATCACAAAGCAAGGTGACCTAGCAGGCATAAATAGACACCAAGTCTCCAATAACTGCAGAGAAATATTATTTTCTAGCACCTGTGGAATACTTATTAAAATATTACACTGTATTGTTTCATATCAATTTTGAATTAATTCCAGATATTTAAAAACATATAAAGTATTTTATGTGGCCACTAATCAAATTATTCTATGAACCAGTGACTCATATATTAGGATATTAGGAAACTTATTTCAAAATGGAATATAGAAAACATCAAAATGAACACTGGATCATAATTTAACCTGGTACAAAAGGAAGATAAAATCTAAAATTAATAAGCTGTATGTATGCTCACTTACTGCTTGCTGCACTAAAGTGCCCAACAAAAGCAACACAGGTGAGGAAGGGTTGGTTGTGGCTTATTGTCCTAGGGGATATAGTAGTTCATTGTAGCAGGAAAGGTATAGTTGAAGAGACAGGAGGCAACTGGTACACTGTCCTCGCTGTCAGTATATAGGAAGTGAGACAGAGCTGGTATTAAAAAATGCAGGGTCCATTCTCTAGGCCTCTTTTACTATCAGGCTCTAATTCTTAGGGGTTACAAAGCATTTCCAAAGAGTGTCCCTATCTGGGAACTGAGTATTTAAATGGATGAACCTATGTGGGACATTTTTCACTCAAACCATAATGCTTTGCCCTGGACTCCTGTTGGCTCCTGGCCACCTCTTGATTCACAGAGCATTTGTGCTTTCTTTCTTTTTTTTAAAATCATTTTTATTTAATCTTTTATATTAGATGTTTTCTTCATTTACATGTCATACAATATCTCCTTTCCCAGGTTCCCCTCTAAGAAAAATAAAAATAAAATAAACAAAAACAAAAACAAACCCCTGTTCTCTCCTTCCTCCCCCTGCTCACTACCCCACCCCCTCCTGCTTCCTGGCCCTGGCATTCCCCCACACTGGGGTATAGAACCTTCACAGGGCCAAAAGTCTCTCCTCCCATTGGTGACCGACTTTACCATCCTCTGCTATACATATGCAGCTGGGGCCATTAGTTCTACTATGCGTACTCTTTGGTTGGTGTTTTAGTCCCTGGGAGCTCTGATGGTACTAGGTAGTTCATATTGTTCTTCATCCTAAGGGGCTGCAAGCCCTTCAGCTCCTTCATTGGGGATCCTGTACTCAGTCCAATGGATAGCTGTGAGCCTCTACTTCTGTATTAGTCAAACATTTTCAGAACCTCTCAGGAGACAGCAATATCAGGCTCCTGTCATCCAGCACTTGCTGGCACCCACAATAGTGTCTGGATTTGATGATTGAATATGGGAATGATTCCCAGGTGGAGCAGTCTCTGGATTGTCCTTCCTTCAGTCTCTGCTCCCTAGTTAGTCTCTACAACTCCTTCCATGGTTATTTTGTTCCCCCTTTAAGAAGGAACGAAATATCCACACCTTGGGAAGCAGATGCTGGTGAGGTTGTGGAGAAAGAGGAACACTCCTTCACTGCTGGTGGGATTGCAAGCTGGTACAACCACTCTGGAAATCAGTTTGGCAGTTCCTCCAGAAATTGGACATAGTACTACCAGAGGACCAGCTATGCCACTCCTGGGCATATACCCAGAAGATGCTCCAACATGTAATAAGGACACATGCTCCACTATGTTCATAGCAGCCTTATTTATAATAGCAAGAAACTGGAAACAACCCAGATGTCCCTCAACAGAGGAATGGATGCAGAAAATGTGGTACATCTACACAATGGAGTACTACTCAGCTATTAAAAACAATGAATTTATGAAATTCTTGGGGAAATGGGTGGACCTGGAGAATTTCATCGTGAGTCAGATAACCCAGTCACAAAAGAACACACATGGTATGCATTCTCTGGTAAGTGGATATTAGCTCAGAAGATCGGAATACACAAAGTACAATCCACAAATCACAAGAAACTCAAGAAGAAGGAAGATTTGTGCTAACTTTCAAAACCCATAGTCTTTAACAGTCAAAAATCCCAAACTGTTCACAAGTCCAAAGTCTTCACTGAGACTTAGGGACATCTCTTAATTGCCAGCACCCGTAAAATCAAAACAGTAGCTTCCTGCCTTCACACACTGTGCCACAGAGTAATAATTCCCATTCCTGAAGAGAGAAATGTGGACAGGAGAAGAAAATATCAACTCATGCAAGACTTAAATCCAATAGGCTGAACACCAAACTCTGACCAAACTCTGTAGTTCCATGTCTATATCTAGGGCTTGTGGTGAAATCATTTAAGCTGTGACTGTCTTATACAGCCCCATTCCTCCAGCGCACACCCTGCAACACATACAGCCTCTCTTGTTATCCAGCTACACCCTCAACACCTCTGGATCTCCATCACAAAGTAAGGTTTGACTTCACAGTTTTGTATGACCTCTAAGGGGCTCCCTTTGGGGAATCCAAATCTGCCACACACTGGCTGGCCTACTCAGAATTTTAGACTCGTAGTGTATGACTCCATAACTACCCGTATCTCTCTCTCTCTCATGCCTGGAATAGCAGTAACAATGGTAACATGTGAACAGTGCTGCCAAGTTCTGCTCCTAGCTTGGGATGGAGCATGGTCTTCAGAGACCACAGTTCCAATAGCTTCTGTGTGCTGACCTTGGAGAAACAATTCTCTTGGTTTTTGTTTTTGAGGAGCAGGAGACTTCTTGCATTGCAGTAGCTAGGAGGTCTCTTCTACCCAATGCATTTCCATCTTCACAAGAAGGAGCCATTGGTGAGTGGTTTCTAGACCATACCACCTTTGCTGCTGTCCCAGTCCAGAGCAGGAAGGACTTTTCTCTTTAGCAGCTGTAGCCTTTCTCAGCACACAGCCTTGAAGCAATGGCAAACTTGCTCATGCTCCATTCCTTGAGAAACTACATATTTTGAACAACCTTCTGCCTGAGTTGTTCTTTTTCACAGCACACCTGGATTAAGAGTTGACAAGTCATTCTCCAAGTGGAAGGCTAGCCTGCCTTGGAGCTTCCTATTTCAAATGTATTAGTCCCTCTCCTCTAAGCCTTTCTTCTTTGTGCTTTCAAGACGCTGACAGAATGCAGTCAGGTTCTGTGCAACAGAATCACGGAGGGGCTTTTATACTGTTAGGCTCTTCACTGTTAAGTGTCCACTGTCTACATTTTTCTCAGCCTCTTTTTAAGGTGAGGCTACCCAATTCATGGTATAAAATGTTGGAGGAAAGGTAATGTTTTCAGTAGATGTGGCATACACAGTTTTAACTACTTGATAAGATATATAAAGCAGAACATGTCTCCTTGCATATTCTCTCTCTTTCTCTTTCTCTCTCTCTCACTGAAGTTGTTCTCTTTTATAGCCCAGACTATTTGGCCTGGAACCCACTAATTAACTCAGGATAGATTTAAACTCTTAATCCTCTTGTCTTTACCTCCCAAGTATAAGGGTTTGCAGATGTGAACCACTATGCCCAGCTCCATCTCTATTTCTAGCCATACGTAAATGACATTTTCAGACGGATCGTATCTAAATGTCAGAGTCAATTCAATAGAACTTTTATAAGCACTGAAGAGAAATGTATTCATATTTTTGTCTTTGCTACATTTTTTTTTTTATTAAAAAAGCTGAAAGTACATACCATTCCAAAGAAAAAGCCTGAAATTTGATTATATAAAAATTCAGGACTCTTTACACATCATAGGAGAGCATTAAGAGAACGAAAAATGAACTCAGCATGTGGAGGCTCTTCTAAATTCATGCATTGGTGAAGGACTTGTCAGGAAACAGAGGTGATCTTATTTATCTGTAGGAAAAGGATACAAAACCCAACAGAAAATGACAAGGATCTTGAACCGATAGGAAACTTTAAATGGCCAGCATGAGCATAGAAAGGCACATACAACTTCGGCAGTAGTCTTGGAAATGAAAATCCCCTCAAATGAACAGTCCTGACCACATTCAGGTGCTACTGAGAATGTAGATCGCCAAGGACACTTCTCCATTGTTGGATAGGGTATGAGCCAGAGCAAATGCTGGGCAGTGACTTTAACCTTCTCTTAATTCTAGACCCTGCAGTCTTCTTGGCTGTATTAGCAATCTCCTAGCTGTGATTTGCTACTTGACAAGATACCTAAGGAAGAGAGCTTTTTCTTTTTTCTCTTTAAATTTGTCATATTTTTTGTTTTTATTTTTTTCTCATTTATTGATTTAAGTTTTATTGCATTATGATGAGAAAAGGTACATGATTTCAATATATCTGAATTTGTTAACATTTAAAAACATATTTTAAGTAAATAGAATTAAATCACATTCTTGTTTCCCTTTTGTACCCCAGCTCCTCCCAGAGACCCCTCCTTTAATACTTACAATACCTTTTTTGTCATATTCTTTAAAATTTATAAAATATTATAACAATAAAAATGAGTATTATAAAAATTATTTTATATAAAACAACAATCAATTTAACAGTCTTATGTAGATGCTTGTCTACAGCAATACTGAAAATACATACATTTTTCTCAATATAAATTTTAAATAACTCCAACATATTAACTGTGTATTTTAAAATAATACATCACTACTAGTATTTTTTAAATGAACATAAATATATAAAGTCTTTTTGTTTGTTTGTTTGTTTTGTATTTAGTAGAGTTTAAAATCTTGGCTCTTACTGTGGTACAAGCCCAAAATAAGAACAATTTTTAGACATTGGATTTCATTGTAAAATGCTGTACTTCATTGACCCTCACATCACCAAAGGATTTTACCTCCATAGTAGCTGAGCTGAGAGTTGACAGTTCTGCTGCACTAAGGAATGAATTGTAGGCACAATTTTTGGATACAGACTTCCTTCTATGGTCAAAGCTATTTGACCTGAGTGAGTGACTTTATTCTCAGCCCACAGAGAACAGGTTACATTCCATTTAAGAAATGGTGTGTATATTAAGATGGTCTATCCATAAAGTCATTCACCAACTGTTTCAGTCAACAATGGTTCTGCTTGGAGGGTGGCACAGACATTAGGCGAGGGTAAGAATTTGGTTCATTAGTTGTGATAATTTGGAAAAGCATTCATCTCAGAGAAAGAGTAACATTATAAAGTCCTCTTCTTCAAACTCGATACAATAGTTACAAAGGTTAAGCAAAGCATTTAGTCATTGTTCTCTTACAAGCCACCTCCCAATTTAATTGTCTATGTTTCTTTTGGCTGTATAAATACTTTTGAAATATGTAAGCTGTTCTGAAAACCATATTACAGTATAAAAACATGAAATAAATAATACTACTAATAGAGAGGCTGAGATAGGAGAAGCAAGATTTCAAGACCATTATGTGGTATAGAGCAAGACACTGTCACGTACAAACAAGAAGAAAGTGTACAAGGATTGTACAATATTGGACCTATTTCTCCAATTACTAAACTAGAGAGACCATTGGATGACCATCAACAAATTTCTAATTCCTCATATTTTTGGATTTCAATCGATTAGGATATGTTGGTAATATTAATTTTCATATTAAGATATTAAGAAAAAGTAATTGTTACTTTCTGTTGATTTTGTTGTAAGAGGTGGAATTAGGTTTGTGTGGGTTTGTTAAAAAAACTTTCTTGCTTCTTCTAGGGTGTAGTTTTGCTCCTTATGTTGATGTTTTCCATCTATTATCATTTGTTGGGCTGTATTTGTGGAAAGATATTGTGTAAATGTAGTTTTGTCATGGAATATCTTGTTTTCTCCATCTATTTTAATTGAGAATTTTGCTGGGTATAGTAGCCTGGGCTGGCATTTGTGTTCTCGTAGGGTCTGTATGACATCTGCCCAGGATCTTCTAGCTTTCGTTGTCTCTGGTGAGAAGTCTGGTGTAATTCTGATAGGCTTGCCTTTATATGTTACTTGAGCTTTTTCCTTTAATGCCTTTAAAATTCTTTCTTTGTTTACTGCATTTGGTGTTTTGATTATTATGTGATGGGAGGAATTTATTTTCTGGTCCAGTCTATTTGGAGTTCTGTAGTCTTCTTTTATGCTCATAGGCATTTCTTTAGGTTATGGAAGTTTTCTTCTATAATTTTGTTGAAGATATTTACTGGCCCATTACATTGGGAGTCTTCACTCTCTATACCTATTATCCTTAGGTTTGGTCTTCTCATTGTGTCCTGGATTTCCTGGATGTTCTGGGTTAGGAGCTTTTTGCTTTTTGCATTTTCTTTGACTGTTGTGTCAATGTTTTCTATGGTGTCTTCTGCCCCTGAGATTCTCTCTTCTATCTCTTATATTCTGTTGATGATGCTTACATCTATGACTCCTGATTTCTTTCCTAGGTTTTCTATCTCCAGGGTTATCTCTTGTTCTGATTTCTTTATTGTTTCTCTTTCCATTTTTGTATTCTAGATGGTTTTGTTCATTTCCTTCACCTGTTTGATTGTGTTTTCCTGTAGTTCTTTAAGGGACTTTTGTGTTTCCTCTTGGAGGGCTTCTAGCTATTTACCTGTGTTCTCCTGTATTTCTTTGAGGATGCTATTTATGTCTTTCTTAAAGTCCTGCATCATCATCATGTGAAGTGATCTTAGATCTGAATCTTGATTTACTGGAGTGATGGTATGTCCAGGACTTGCTATGGTGGGAGAATTGGGTTCTGATGATGCCAAGTAACCTTCGTTTGTGTTGTTTGTATTCTTATGCTTGTCCTGTGCCAGCACATTATCTCTAGTGCTACCTGCCCTTGCTAAATCTGACTGGTGCCTGTCCTTCCTGTAATCCTGGTTGTGTCAGATCTCCTCAGATACAAGCTGTCTCTATGATCCTGTGATTCTGGGATTCTGTGATCCTGGGCTTTTTAGAGTGCCTGGGAGTTGAGCTTTCTCTGGGTGTTGTGGGACTGACTGCAGAGTTTGTGCCCAAGGTCTGCTCAGGGCACTGGCTGGCCCAGACAGACATGAAGCAACCCTAGCCCCTAGGCTGGTGGAGTTCCTGTGTGCCCGGGTCCTGCTGGTCTCAGTTTCTCCTGATGTTGGGTGAGAGCTATTTCTTGTTTTTGTTTTTGTTTTTGTTTTTGTTTTTGTTTTTTTGGTTTATTCTACTTAACAGTTTGAGAGCATAGTCCATCCTGGGAAGATTGTATGGTGGTAGAATTGTGAGTTAGTTGGTCATATTATAGCACAGTCAGGGAATAGAGAGAAGTGAATGTGAGTTCTTAGCTCGCTTTCTCTTTTGTATGCAGGCCCTGACTCCAGCCATCCCCTACATTGAAAGTAGGCCTTTCCACTTCAATTAATCTAATCTAGGTAATCACTCAAAAGCTTTCTCAGAAACTCATCTCCTATGAGTGTGACAGTCGGTGTTAACTATCATTTTAAATCATATGAGAACATATCACATGTACAAATGCTCTTAAGCTTAGAAAACTGGACTGGAAATTTCAGATACTTTTCTATGATCATTTACTGAGGAATTAGCCCAGTCGCAACTGAAACATCACAGATCTCCATAGCTTGCCCCTCAAGTAACAATTATCTACTTTAAAAAGCAAAGTTTGTACACACACACACACACACTCACACACATACCCACACTTGACTGCAGATACCCACAGAGGCTGGAAGAGGGTGTTGTATCTCCTGGAACTGGAGCTACATGCAGTTAGGTACTACCTGACATAGGTACTTGGAACCAAATCCAGGTCTTCTAAAAAGTAGAGCCTTCATTTTTTCTGTAATCTGTCTAAGTAACAGAAAATGCAGCTTCTGAACCAATCTAGCCATGGGGCATCTAGCTGTCTATCAACTGAATATTCTCTTCAGTGCCAAAACTCAGAGCAGACAAATCTTAAGAAGGGCCAGTTTCCCGAGGAACAGCCAAACTGATTTCCAGAGTGGTTGTACCAGCTTGCAATCCCACCAGCAATGAAGGAGTGTTCCTCTTTCTCCACAACCTCACTAGCATCTGTTGTCACCTGAGTTTTTCATCTTAGCCATTTTGACTGGTGTGAGGTGGAATCTCAGGGTTGTTTTGATTTGCATTTCCCTGATGACTAAGGATGTTGAACATTTCTTTAGGTGCTTCTCAGTCATTCGGTATTCCTCAGTTGAGAATTCTTTGGTTAGCTCTGTACCCCATTTTTAATAGGGTTATTTGGTTCTCTGGAGTCTAATTTCTTGTGTTCTTTGTATATATTGGACATTAGTCCTCTATCATATATAGGATTGGTAAAGATCTTTTCCAAATCTGTTGGTTGCTGTTTTGTCATAGTACTACCAGAGGACCCAGCTATACCACTCCTGGGCATATACCCAGAAGACGCTCCAACATGTAATAAGGACATTTTCTCCACTATGTTCATAGCAGCCTTATTTATAATAGCCAGAAATTGGAAACAAGCCAGATGTCCTTCAACAGAAGAATGGATACAGAAAATGTGGTACAATTTACACAATGGAGTACTACTCAGCTATTAAAAACAATGAATTTATGAAATTCTTAGGGAAATGGATGGATCTGGAGATATCCTCCTGATTGAGGTAACCCAATCACAAAAGAACACACATGGTATGCACTCTCTGATAAGTGGATATTAGCTCAGAAGATTGGAATACCCAAAGTACAATCCACAAACCACAAGAAACTCAATAAGAAGGAAGACCAAAGTGTGTATACTTCATTCCTTCTTAAAAGGTGGAACAAAATACCTATGGAAGGAGTTGCAGAGACTGAATATGGAGCAGAGACTGATGGAAGGACAATCCAGAGACTGTTCCACCTGGGAATTCTTCCCATATTCAGTCATCAAATCCAAACACTATTGTGGATGCCTGCAAGTGCTGACTGACAGGAGCCTGATATAGGTGTCTCTTGAGAGGCTCTGACAATCCCTGACTAATACAGAAGTAGAGGCTCACAACCATCCATTGGACTGAGCACAGAGTCCCTAATGAAGGAGCTAGAGAAAGGACCCAAGGAGCTGAAGGGTTTGCAGTCCCTTAGTACGAACAACAATATGAACTACCTAGTACCCTCAGAGCCCCCAGGGACTAAACCACCAACCAAAGGGTTCACATGGTGGGACTAATGGCTCCAGTAGCATATGTATAGCAGAGGATGCCCTAGTTGGTCATCAATGGGAGGAGAGGTCCTTGGTCCTATGAAGTTTCTAAGCCCCATTGTAGAGGAATGCCATTACAAGGAAGCAGGAGAGGGTGGGTTGGTGAGCAAGGGGAGGGGAGACAGAACAGGTTTTTTGGTTTTTATTTTCTTTTTCTTTTTCTTGTTTTTGGTGGGGAAGCCAGGAAAAGAGATATCATATGACATGTAAATAAAGAAAATATCTAATAAAAAAATAAAGCATGATCAACCATTTTTTTTTTAAAAAAAGAAGAGCCAGGAATTGGAAGAGGGTGGGCAGGTGGAGGGGGAGGGAAAAGGTTTTTTTTTTTTCCCAGAGGGGAAACCAGGAAAGGAGATATCATTTGATGTAAATAAAGAAAATATCTAATAAAAAAAAA
>JADRCC010092976.1:0-12211 GCA_019843855.1 Hylomyscus alleni
TTTTTTTGACAGTCCAGTCATTATACCCCTCCTGGTCTGCCCTCTGATAGTTCCTCATCATATTTCTCCTCCCTTGTCTCCAGGAGGATGTCCCCACCCTCCCTCACCTTGTCAGGCCTCCCTACTCTCTGGGGTCTCAAGTCTCTTGAGGGTTAGGTGTCTCTTCTCTCACTGAGGCCAGACCAGGCAGTCCTCTGCTGTATATGTGTCAGGGCCTCATACCAGCAAGTTGTTGAGTCTTTACCTGGTTTTTGGTATTAGAGTAATATTGGCTTTATTGAAGAACTTTAGAAGTTTTTTTTTTTTATTTTAGAGGTATTGATTGCTGATCTTTTAATGTCTGGTAGAATTTGGCTATAAATCTATCTGAACCTGGGCTTTTTGTTTTATACAGAAGGCTTTTTGTTACTTTTTAAATGTTTGTATTATGATTCTTCTTCAGTTCTTAATCTCTTGTTGGTTTAACTTCAGTGATATTGAAGAAACTCAACTATTTGTTTTACATTTTTCTAACTCAATGGAGTATCTGTCATAGTTTTGAACTCACAGTAAGTGTAATTGCTTACACAAGATCCACAAAAAAATAGGTGAATCAAAATCTTATCATGGTTCCCTATTCAACCCTGAAGGTTTATATAGTTAATGTGAGCAAGATATTTTATGCAGTGGTGATGCCACTGCTAAGGTGGCCACGTTCCTGTAAATGATCCTAATGAAACTTATTGAGCCACACACTAAGAAACAAAACAAAAACAAACAAAAAAACATGAAAGTAGGCGAGGGACTAGTTGGGAAGAGGAACAGAATCACTAAGAGTGGGAGGGGGTACAAGAGAGAATAATGGGTGTGGATGTGATAGAAATGTATTGTGTATATTTATAATGTTGTCACAATGAAATCAAATTCTACGTATAATGAATATATTCTAATAAAATAAACACTTAATAAATCTCACCAAGGAAATGAAATACCACCTCAGTGAATATTTGTATGCACGAAAGACATTGAAGACATCCCTAGAAAATGGAAATACTATACTCATGGATTGGTAAAATTAATATCATGAAATTAGCTTTATTATTAGGAGGAATCTATAGATTCAATGTTATTGCTACCTCCCAAATTACAGTGACATTCTTTAACAAAATAAAAAGAAATCCTTAAGCTCATAGAATAATAAAACTCCATGGTTAGGTGAAGCAATACTAAACAAAAGTCTAATGGTCAAGTTATCACGGTACTTGATTTCAAGTCATACAATACAGTCAAACTAATAAAAGCAGCACTGTACTAGAAAAAATAGAAATATAGATTATTGGGATAGAAGACCCAGAAATAAACTCTACAGCAAAAATTACATAGTTTTACAAGAATGCAAAAAAAATTGAAAAAGAGATTACCTCTTTCAAAAATAATCCTAAGAAAACTAGATATTTACCCACAGAAGAATGAAGGTGTCTTAGTTAGGGTTTCTGTTGCTATAAAAAGACACCATGACCAAGGCAACTCTCATAAAGGACATTTATTTGGGCTGACTTACATATTCAGAGGTTCAGTCTATTATCATGGTGGGAAGCATGGCAGTGTTCAGGCAGGCATGGTGTTTGGAAGATCCAAGAGTTCTACATCTTGATCCAAAGGCAATCAGAAGGCTGGCTTCTAGGAAGCTAGGAGGAGAGTCTTCAAAGCCCATGCCCACAGTAACACACTTCCTCCAACAAGACACACCTACTCTATCAAGGACACACATCCTAATAGTGCCACTCCCCATGGGCCAAGCATATTCAAACCATCACAAAAAGCAAATTTTTATCTGTTGCCTTGTACTAAAAAATCAATTCAAAATAGATCGAAGACTTTCATGAAATAGCTGAAACTATAAAACTGTTAGAAAAAAATCATAGGAGAATTGGTTCAAGATATAGAGGTGTGCAGAGATTTTGAAAAAGACTCAGTAGCTCAGGAAATAAAAATAATATGAAAGCATGAAATAAAAGATTGTTCATAAAGCAGAGGAAACATAATAAAGATAGCTTATAGAATAGAAGAAAGTGCTTGATAGCTATATGTGTGACAGAGATTAATATCTAGAATATTTAAAGTACACAACCCAATCAATAACAAACTAATGAGATCATACTTCTTAAGGATTAAGTAAAATTGCTTACCACTGCTTAGCTAAATTGACAAGGTATACTACTATCTCCTAGGAGTTTTTACTTATACACATAGACAAATCTACTCTCGGACTTCCTCAGAGAATCTCCAGTGAATGGCACTAAATGTAGAGACTCATAATTGCTCAAGATGCTAACAGGCCATTGGCTTCTCGGCTCCAAACAAGATATGTACAGTATACTCTTTAAAACTTATGGAACACTGAAGAAGATGGGGCTTTCCGTGAGGTCACACAAGTACCAGGGACCCAGCCCATTGTAGTACTGGGGACCCCAGAGGCAAGGTTAGCTCCCAAAATCCCAGAAGCTATGCAGGCCACAAAAACTCCAGGGGAGAGACACCCTATTGGACCTAAAGACATGCTGGTCACCAGAACCCTAGGCTACTCAGGCCAGAGGACAGAAAGGAAACAGAAAACAAGGGGAGAAAAACAACAAAACATCCACCCATCCAGAAAAGATTAACTCAGAAATCAGCATTTAAACCTATAATAACTGCAAAATCCAGATGACTAATAGCCAGTGTAAGAGTACAATCAACAATAAACAGCCAGGGCAACATGGCTCCATCAGAACCCAGCTATCCTACTACAGCAAGTCCTGTATATTCCAACATAGCTGAAGCACAAAAAACGACTTTAAATCCAATCTTATGAAGATAAAATAGAGGCCTTTAAAGACAGAATGATTAAATCTCTTACAGAAATACAAGAAAATACAAACAAATAGGTGAATAAGTAGTGAATAGGAAATGAATAAAACTGTTCAAGACCTAAACATGGAAATAGAAGCAATAAAGAAAACACAAACTGGGGGACAACAGAAGACAGAAAAACTAGCTAAGAGAACAGGAACTGCAGACATAAGCATCACCGACAGAATACAGGAGATGGAAGAGAGAATTTCAGGCATAGAAGATATAATAGAAAAAATGATACGTCAGTCAATGAAAATGCTAAATCTAAAAAGTTCCTGATGTAAACCACTCAGGAAATCTGCAATACTATGAAAAGACTCACCCTTAGAATAATAGAAATAGAAGAGGAAGAAGATTCCTCGCTCAAATATCCAAAAAATATTTTCAACAAAATCAGAAGAAAAATTTCCTAGACTAAAAGAAGGACATGTCTATACAAGTACAAGAACTCTTACACTAATTAGAATGGCTAAGATCAAAAACTCAAAGGAGCAGGGGGACACTCCTCCATTGCTGGTAGGAGTGTAAACTTGTACAACCACTTTGGAAATCAATTTGGTGGTTTCTCAGAAAATCTACAATAGTACTACCTCAAGACCCAGCTAAATCACTCCTGGGCATATACCCAAAAGATACCCCACCATAGTACAAGCTCAACTATGTTCATAGCAGCTTTATAATAGACAGAAACTGGAAACAACTCAAATAGCCCTCAACTGAAGAATGGATACAGAAATGCCTAACAGTGGAGACATGGAACCTGAAGAGGCCACTTCCTGTAGTCATGCAGGACACCCAGTAGAGGGATAAGGACATCAACCCACCTACAAAACTATCAACCAAAAAATTTGTCCCATTTAAAAAAACTGTATGTTTAAGGATTTGCATTTGTGTGTTTCATGTTCTGTAAATATTACTAAAAAGAATTAACATACATTGCTAACATACATTGAACTGGAGTGGGTAAGTTTGTTTCTCATGATGGCACATGATAGCAATTCCAGAATATTTGTGCAAATAATTGTGAAACACAAGTCAAATGTCTTTCATTTGCAGAATAGAGATACAAATATAGAAAAGGGAAGTCTTGAATATATCCTACTATGTTGGCATAAAACATGAGGCACCAGTATGACTACTTAATTTTTTTAAAGATTTATTTATTTTATGTTTATGAGTTCTCTATCTGCATATACACCTGCATGCCAGAAAAGGGCATCAGATCACATTATACATGGTTGTAAGCTACCATGTGGTTTCTTGAAACTGAACTCTGGAAGAGCAATCAGTGAGCTAAGCCATCTGAACCACTAATCCAACTCTCCATCCCAACCACATAATTTTTTAACCTAATATTTGTATTGATTATTTGGGAATTTCACATAATGCACCCTGATCACTCTTACTTCCCATCCTCCCAGGCCTGTGTTCACCCCTTGTGGCCTCCCCTCCAAAATAAGATAAAAACAAAAATAAGTCCAATCTGATCTGTGTTATCCATCTAGCCACCAGTATATTACCAAACTCCCAGTTTCTAGTCCCTTAAAGAAAAATGATTCCTTCCTTGGTCCTGTTCCCACCAGTAGCCATCAATTGTAGAGAGCCATACTTCACCATCCTTATCACGAAGAGTTCTCCTTGAAGCCTTCCTGTCTACATTGTTACTTTGGGATGGTGAGGGGAGGAGATTGTCACAGAAGCTTTCTATGTCTCTCTCAACTGGGCCACATGATTTTTAATAAATGCCTTTAGGTAATCTCTTTCCATGTGGATCTGAAATGACTTGTGACTTAAGTGAGCCAAAGATGACTGTAGAGGTGGTCATTCCATGTCTTCTAAGATCATACATTTAAAAGGCCAAGTACCTTTCTCTTCAGTGCTTTAGGAGGCTTGAACTGACAGGTAAGAATTCTGAGTGCCCTCATGGGGAGACCAAGTAGACAAGCTAAATGGAGAGGGAAGTCCCTCCCAGTCCCTCCAAATAACCAGCTGTTACAGAACTATAATAGAGCAGAACACTTGGAGTGAGACTAGCAGAGGAACTAATCAGCTGAGTCCGATAAACCTTCAAGACAATGAAAATACATTTGTTTTCTGTAGACAATCACTTTAGAGTGGGTTATAATGCAGTTATAGATAACTGAAATGATAAAACAAGTAAGATAAAATATTAACAGTAGTAACCCAATCTATGAGAAAGGTATATGGGAGCTCCTAGATTATTCGTGCAACTTTCCTGTCTGTTTGAAATTATACAAAGGTAAAGTAAATTAACAACTATACAATACTGCACTTACATAATTAACTACAAATATTTACCTAAAACTGCTTTATACACATAATGTATAAAAATTAAACAAATCCAATAAACAAAAGAAAACAAGAAAAATTAACTAATTAACATTAATTCAGAAGTTAACAATGGGGTAAGTTGGTTTGTCAGGCCCAAAATGTTTTAAATGTCAAAAGATAGTAAGAGAAAACATACATTCAATGCAAACGCTGTCGGATTCTGCACTGAATTTCAGCTGAATGAGTAGCAAGGGTGCGGGAGCATCCTTCAGATCTGAAACCCTGTGAGTACAGTGCTTTCCATCTGCTTTCTCATCAGCATTTTTGCCTTTTGACCTCCCATCAGAATGGCTTCCTACGCTCTGTCTCCAGTATTCTAGGCCTTCAGTAGTTCACACCTCTAAACTTTTCCAAATCCCTTACAAAAAGGTGTTACATATGCAGGTGGTTACAGAAACGCTCCCACTGTACTACCTGTTACCTGCATTTCCAACCTTCTCTTTGCTGTGACAAAATGTCCGACCAGAATTTAAAGGAGGTGGAGTTATATAGGGTCATAGATTCAATACGGGCATTGGAGGGGTGTGGCAGAACAGAGCGTCTCAGATTTCAGTAACCAGGAAGCAGAGATAATAATGTTAGTGCTAACAGGCTTTCTACTTTTGCTTCATATGGGCCTGCAGACAGTGCCACCCACACTCAAAGCAAGTCTGATCCTCTTTAGTTTAACCTTTCTGAAAATTCCTAATCTCTTAGGCAGTTCTCAGTTCAGTTTAGTTGATATTCAAGATTAAACATTATTGGGCATATAGCTTTCTTTCTTTCTTTCTTTCTTTCTTTCTTTCTTTCTTTCTTTCTTTCTTTCTTTCTTTTCTTTCTTTCTCTCTCTCTTTCTTTCTGCTTTTCGACAAGTACAGCTACTAGGTAGACACATGGTATGTGATTCCATGAAATTTTTCATAGAGGCTGAGATGTTGATTGTTTATAAGTCTAAGGTAAAGTAGAACCATCATATAAACCATATTCTGTAATTTGAAGGGCTCCATAGAAAGCCAGTGAAAATGATGGCAGTGCCTAAAGCCTTTTCTATTCTTATTTTTCATCTTTATTCCAGATAAGAAAAGAGCCCCACTGGGTAGTGAATCCGAGAAAGGAAGGGTCAGTGATGGAGCAGCTCTTACCTAAATGTGCAGATTAAGCCAGGGTTCCTAAAGCCAAGATAGGACAGTATAAAATCCAAGTGTAGCCGTGTTAGCTACTTTTCTTCCTGTTGGTCTGATAAAACACCATGTTCATGGCAACTTAGAGAAAGAAGGGAATGTTTGGGCGTATGGTTTCAGATAGTTAGGTGTCCATCACTGTCATGGTAGGGAGGCATGGTAGCAGGCAGCCAGAATGGCAGTCGGATCAGCAAGCCAAGGGCTCAAACATGAAACAGAGAGAGCAATAGGAAAGGGCTTGAGTCTTTAAACACTCAAAGCTCACATCCAGTGGCATACTTCCTCCAATAAGGCCATACATCTAAAACATTTCCATACAGGAGCAATTAATGACCAAGTGCTCAAATATGTGAGACTTTAGGAAATATTCTCATTCAAACCACCAGTCCACTAGCTGGTCCCAACAAATTTCATAAGATAATCCCCACTAAGTAACCAGTCAAAAACTCAATGCATTTAGTTCTAGTTTACAAGAATTAAATTACAGAGTAGGTTGACAGTAAGACATGAGTTAGTGATTTGTAAGTAAGGGAAGCTGTAAATCTCAAATAGCTAAAACTATCCCTTATGTCTTCATTCCCTAGTTTAAAATGGTAAATATTTCTAGTTGGTAGGCTACTGATTCACCAGACAACAAATAATAAGACCAAACTTACAATATATAGACACTATAAGGTAGGTCAAGAATTAGTCATTTGTTGAACAAATATTTCTTTAATTTTTAAAGACTTATTTTATTATGTGTAGGAATGCTTTTACGTGTATGAATATCTGTGTATGTATGTGATCCATGTGTGTGCCTAGTGAACATGGTATTTAGGAGAAGGGTTGGATCAACTGGAAGAACTAGAGATACAAGGGGTTGTGAGCCAGCACTCACATTCTAGGAACTGAACTCGGTTCTCTACAAGAGCACCAAGAGCTCTTAACCACTGAGCCACCTCTCTACAGAAGTTTTTGAGTTCTTTCTACAAGCAATTTCTAGGGACTGGAAAGGTGCATTAGACCATTTTCATTCTAATAATTAGTATCTGAGGCCAGGCAACCTTATAAAGGTTTATCTAGTTCTGGAGGTTTGAAGCTATAGAACTGGCATTCGCTCAGTTCTGTTGACAGCCAGGTTGGTGGAGCTGCATTCAGGAGCAAAAAATATATCACATAATAAAACAGAAAGCCAACGCATGATTCAAAGTTTGAGTAACTCACTGTCACTCTAGGAGACCAGCATTTTCTTAGGAAGGTGACACTCCCAATGATCCAAGCTTCCTGCTTGGCCCAACTACTTGAAGCTTCCATAATCTCCCATATCCTCACACTGTGGACCATGAAATAAGCACATAAACACTTATAGGAGAACCAAATTGAAACTATAACAGGTGGTAAAGCTGAAGAGCAGTTGGATATACGAGTGAAAGAAGACAGAGACAAAGATGAAATGGTTCAGAATACAAATTCCAGGATTCTAAATGCAATCTGTTTCTGAATTCTGACCACAGATTCTCAAAGTTGTTTTTCTTTGAGCCCTTGCCATCTTTGTGCTGCTCTCCAAAGCCTTCACTGTCACATTTGCTATTACTGAAGTGCCTTCTTGCTTCTTTTGTTCAATCTATTCAAAGCCCTTTTGTCATTAGGACCTATCTCAAATCTCTCCTCTTCTGGGAAGCCTTTCCTGAGAACTTTATTTCTAGATAGAGAATGATTTAAGAGTCAAAAACATGTGCTTTATATTAAACAGATATTTATTTGAATCTCTGCTCCACCATTTATTAGCTGTGTAATGTCTTCTGAGACTTTGCTCACATTTAAGAAGATAATATCTCCCTTGTAGAATTTTTATAATAATTTAAATGTGGTACCACTTTGAGCTTCAGTTTTCCCATTTATAAGGTGAGAAAAGATGTTAGGAATGTTCTAGGTATAATTTTTTGATGCATCTAGTTTTCTTTTTTGTCCATTTCAGATTCCTGGGGCCATCACACTCTCTTTCTTTACATGTTCTAACTAGGGAAAGCCTCGTTTCTAGGGATTTGCCCATCTGCATTAGTGGAGTAAGCCATGGAATGTGCATTCTGAGATACACTCTCAATGGAATTTCAAAGGGAACAACCCTAGAGAAAGAGTGTTCAGGACTCAGTCTACTTGGGGGCTAAGTGAGAATACATTATTGACTGTTCCTTAAAACATACTTGTTAGTAGGCCATGAAAATTATGTGCTTGTAAATGTTATCTTAGCTCAAAGAGAAAGATCATAGAATCTCAAAGGTAGTCTGAGTACAAAGAATGTAGCCAGAAATTGCAGGCTATCAAAATGAATTGAGTTCATTTTCCTAACGCTCCTGTTATCTCAGAGAAACTCATAATCCAGGCAGTCAATAAAGATCCTTCTCATCTTCTTCAGTGTGCCGACTCCCACCTACAGTTAGGTGGAGAGACAACAGATAGCAAATGTCTAATGATTCCCACCTGGAAGAGGAACTCTTGAAAACAGGGTCACAAAGTGGGGAAAACCCCTCCTTGCAGGTGTAAATCAAAGCAACTAAGATGAATATGGTCTGACTGGTTAGAGATGTGATTCAGGGAGCCTGGAGGAGGGAACTGATACTTGTTTCCTACTGAGATCTTAACAATAACCAGAGTAGTATACCCAGTGACAATGACAGAGGAGAGATACTAGTGTGATATTCCCAATGAATGACAAGTAGGAGTCAATGATCCAGAAGTCAACATCTTGACACATCTTATACCAGAAGTTAGGACAGGGAGGAGCCCACAATGAAGCCAAGATCTGGCAGTAGTCATACAGGATGGAGATCAGACTGAAGAAAAAAAGCTGAGAAATCTGGAATAGCGTGATGGAAAAACAGAGACTGAAAGAAGCCAAAATCCAAAGCCAGGTAATGGTTCACTTCACTAAGCAGGGAAGAGAGACGTCGATGATTTGGTCTGACGTCAGTCATTTCTGAAACACCTCTGATTTTCAAAGTGGCAACTATCTGAAAACAACCCGAGGAGCAGCCTCAGAAATAGGAAGAAAGCAGAGGCATAACACAATGCCAAATACACTAGCTCTATGAGAACAGAAAAGAGAAGGATGGCCAATAGTGGACTAGAAAAATACACATATTCCTAGCAACAGTAAAGGGGAATCTTGAAAGCTAACAACTAGATAGCAGGCTATATAATAAAAAGCACACTGTTCCATGCCCTACACGTGGGCCTTAAAGTCCTGTAGAAATAAAATTAAAAAGAAATAAGGGCTGAAGGCGCAGTTCAGAGTTTGACAAGCATTCTTGGGGCTTTGGGTTCAGGCCATAGTACTGAAAATACATGAAGAGAAGTGGACAGTGGCAAATGGCAGTATTCCATTTCCTGTCTTATTAGGGACTTCTCAAAATGCAAAGGTTAAAATCCAACTGGCAGGGAAGGCTGCCTATTCAAACCTTCTCTTACTCATACTCACTTTTAAAATCCTGAAGTGAGGTCTAGGGCATATTGGAGACAACTGTATACTCTTGAAAGTATCTAGAGTAGTGTGAACACTCACTGTTGTTAGGTAAGTGAGGATGAGGTAGGGATGGAGCTTCGCAATACTGCCATGTCAAACTATGTGTATTTTCTTAGGTGCAGTATGCATTTTTTAACCTTTCCATACATTTCATACTATGCCTACATCATCAACTTTACTTGTTGCTATAACAAAATATATGATAACCTGAGAAGGAAAGGCTGTATTTGGATTACAGGTCCAGTGGATATAAGCTGTTACAGCAGAGACGATCGACAGCAGGAGCAGAGGGTAATCTGGTCATATTGTCTACACAGGAAGCAGAGAGATTAATATTTCTCCTTTTTATTTAGTCTTGGATCCTGGCCCATGACATGATGTCACTCACATTTAGGGAAGATCTTCACACAGCAGCTAATCTAACCTAAATAATCCCTTATAGACGCAGCCAGAGATTTGTTTACATAGTGATCTTAAATCCCATAAAGCTAATGATCAACCTTTATCATAAGCATTATATATAGAATTGTCTTTCCTACTGCTTGGCTCAGGGGGTGGAATGTTATCTCTTTGAATTGTTCCTTTCATCTGTGATCTGTTCTTAGTCAGCAAACTCTTAAAGCTTATATTGAGTAATTTATTTGCTTTTGTAGTCTTTCCCATCCTTTTCTACAAGTTATAAATCTACTTAGGGAATCAAATAGAAAGTAGTAATTTTAATGCCCAAAATGTCATATATACTCACATAGTCAATATTTTTTTAGCTCTCTGCACTCTTTCCCATGAAAATCATCCATTAATTCTCATTGAGAATCTATTTTACACTGTAAGTCCCAAAAACATGGTGCCCACATCTCCGGTACCTTTTCATACCTACTGTTTAGATAGCATAGAGCCTGGAAAAAAATGAAAAAATATACTGAATGTTGGGTAGTGTGAGACAACACAAAAGAAGTGTAAATTGTGGCTGTTCTTATTGAGAGGCTTCTAGTTTTGGATGGCCGTGTCCTCCCTCTATCATATTTCAATGAACAGTAAACTAGCACACTTAATGAATCAAATGCATGATTTAATCAAATACATGATTGATACTCATCTTTTCTTTGCACTTGCCTCTTTTCCCGCCATCAATTATGTCTTGATTTCAAGAGTTAGTTCCGGGTGATTGTAGTATGTCCACTGCTCATTACTTTCATCCTCTCTAGTCCTCGAGTTCAACTTAGATTTGAACCTAATCTGATTTTTGTAAATTTTCCCAGACCTCCTTTTTAAATGTTTCATTTGAATATATTATTCTTATTTGAATAGGATGCATTCTATTAAACATGGGTTTGTGGTTATCCACCCTGAAGGAGTTTACTTACTTTCCAAAGCTTCAATTTCTCATTAAAATGAAGAGTAGTAGTGACTCCTTGAGAATGGCAAGGGCATCATATGAAAAAAAAAATGTGAGTAAAGATTTAAACAGCAGCATGTCATTAGCACTTTAAGAAAAAAAATATAAACTCAGTAATGTCAGAGCAGAAAATGTAAATGAAATGCAGCTGAAACTCGTTAATTTTTTAAATGTATTTATTTATTTGCATGTAGGCATGCATGTGCCACCATGCTCACATAGAGATAAGATGAAATCTGTGGCAGTTGATTCTTTCTGCCACATGTGTTCTGAGACTCAAACTCAGGTCATCAGATTTGACAAGTGCATTTCCTCACTGAGCCATCTCACTAGCCTATACCTAGACTCTTAATTGTGAAATTCAAAAGGAGAAAGTTTTGAAGTTCTCATCAATGTGTATCCGTGACTCTAGTCTTCAAATTCCTGGATCATCTTCTCAACACATAACTCAAGAGTTTTAAAACTTGAGTGCCTCTCAGGAGACAACTATATCAGGCTCCTGTCATCCAGCATTTGCTGGCATCCACAATAGTGTATAGATTTGATGATTGAATATGTGAAGGATTCCCAGGTGGAGCAGTCTCTGGATTGTCCTTCCTTTAGTCTCTGCTCCATAGTTAGTCTCTACAATTCCTTCCATGGGTATTTTGTTCCCCCTTTTAAGAAGGAATGAAGTATCCACACTTTGGTCTTCCTTGAGAAGCTCTGACAGTACCCGACTAATACAGAAGTAGAGGCTCACAGCCATCCATTGGACTGAGCACAGGGTCCCCAATGAAAGAGATAGAGAAAGGACCCAAGGAGCTGAAAGGGTTTGCAGCCCCATAGGACGAACAACAATATGAACTAACTAGTACCCTCAGAGCTCCCAGGGACTAAACCACCAACCAAAGAGTACACATGGTGGGACTCATGGCTCCAGCT
>JADRCC010093001.1:0-10193 GCA_019843855.1 Hylomyscus alleni
AAAAAAAAAGGAGTGCCAATTCCAGTGTTCTTTATAGTCCAGAAAATGAGGGTCATTAACCATACCTTCAGTTTCCAATGTGTGAGTTTATTCATTATATAGCAAGCAAGACAGTAAGCAGCAAACGGCAAACAGACAAAAACAGCAGATAGACATCCATCACATCCGGTATTCAAAACACGTCAGAGACAAAGGCGAGACAAAGGCGAAGCATGACTGAGAGCAAAGGCAATGGCAGCGTGCGGGAGCTTTCAAACATCCGAAATGAACTGACTGTGAGGTGGTCAGCTGGAGATCAGGATTGAGCTTTCCCTCCGTGGATGAGCTTCGCCATGGCCGACCATCTGGCTTCCCTTCTCCCTGCAGATGTCTTTATATCATTGGATAAAGAATTGTACCGACTGTTGGAAATAGTTCACCTTCTAGCTAAGACACAACATTGTACTTCTGGGACGCTTTGCACCTCTCCCTAACCCCGACTCAGAGTTAAGGGCCCACAGTGCTCCAGGAAAAGCTGTTTTGGAAAACATTTCATTTTATTGTTATTTTTTTGGATTTAAATAAAATAATATTGGGTGCTAGCAACCTAACCTACACCCTCTGAAATATCAGCACGTGCTTTTAATTTCTGGGCCATCCCTCCAGCCCCTGAGACTCTCTAGTTTGTACCTCTGACGATCTTAGTATACCCTTTCTCCTTTGGTTTTCCCAGGGCACACATATCCACCAAAAGCACAGGACAGGGACCCGCTTCTCCCAGCCAGGCTTTGCTCCTGGTGTCTACTGGGTAAACTCTGGAGTGCAGAGCTGCAGGCTTACCCCATCATCTCTGGCACCTTTTTGAGACAAGATCTGGCTGTGTAGCCCAGGCTATCTTGGAACTATCTTCCCGTTTCCCAGAAAAAGCAGGGTGGAGTTGCTCTGCTTTGGGCAACCTGTGTGACGTCCCTGCTGTCCATTATGCTGCTGCTCCGAAGAGGACGTCATAATTTAGTATGTGGAATCGCAGAGGGAGCTAGTTGTTAATACAACTTCAAATACAAACGCGCTGCCTGTACACTTGGCGCCGGGCCCTGTTTCCTATGAGCAGAGATGGAGACAATCAATTTCCCAATTGCACTTTCCATTTCATCTCTGTGATTCCAATCGAGGCTAAGCCCGGGGGGGTGCAGAGTTTCCAGGGTTGCAAACTTCGTCCCTCCCTTGAGTCCTGGCTGGGGCCAAGGACGGCCAAGGCGACGCCCGGAGGGCGGGGGCGGGGGTGGGTCGCGTGCGACTCCCCTCGCGGTGTCGTTCCAGTACCGGTACACCTCCTAGGAGCTACACCACTTCGCGCAGGACTGGGCCCTTGGATTCCAGAGGGCGCCGTGGGAGGAAAGAGCAGCCCCGCCCGGCTGAACAAAGAGGCTCGAGGCAGGCGGAACACAACTTGAAGGCTCTCAGCCCGGACCCGGAATCCACGCAGATCAGGTGGGCGGGTGCGCCGGCGAGTGGGCGGTGTAGAAGCCTGGGGGTGTTCTCAGCCTTCCCGCTCATCCTGGTCTGGCGGATCCTAGTACCTCCGAGTCGTGGAGCCATAAAGTGATCGCGAACTACTCCGAGTTTTTCGCAGCCTCGGTGGGCAATGTGGACTGGCTTCGGTTCTGTGTGAATCCGGAGCGCAAGGAGAACATAGTCGACGACAAGGTAAAGCTGGCAGCATGGTGGTAGAGACTGAAATTTCCCAACACCCAACCAAGTAATACCTGTAGAGAGTAGTACTTGCCGCTGGGAAGTTCCCAAGTGACCTTTTCTATGTTGTGGTCCTAATTATCTACTCGTAGAAGGTCCATTTGGAAGCAGAGAGGGGGATAAAGGGCTGTGAACACCTCCAAGGAACACAGGGAACGAGGAAGACAACCCCAAGACCAAAGGCGGGGTTGTGGGCTCCGCCTCCTTCTAGCTAAGCCTTTTCCTATGTTCTCCACTCCTCAGGGCTTCACAGCCATCCACTTCGCAGCTCAGAAATGCCAGCTTTCCTGTCTTAAGGTCTTGATAGAGGAGTACAAATATCCTGTGGATCTGCCCACCAACAAAGGCCAGACGCCCCTGCATCTAGTCATCCATAAAAACAACAAATCGAACATCCTCCCCTGCATTGACTACCTGCTCAAGAAAGGGGCAGCCATCAACTCGTGAGTCCGGCCTCCCCAGGCAGGTGGAGCCTTGCAGGACCGGATAAGGGGTTGTGAGGACAAGGATTCCTGCCTGGAGAAGGCAGTCAGCACTTAGTGTCCTGGTTCTTAAGAGACTGGGCATGCATTGAGGGCAGACCCAATTCACAGAATCTTAGCTCAGGCAAACTGTGGGTCTGCAGGCAAGTCACTCTGCCTCTAGAGGCGCCTCCGTGGTTGGTTCCCGAACTGGGGTGTGTACACAGTGTGGCCTCACAGATGCCACTGTGGGCTTAGGAAACGATGGCCCCAGGTGTTTGTAGTTTGGTGCTAAATTGGGAACTGGCTGTCTTCAATTGAGGTGAGGGTGGATGTGCCTGTCCCACATCGATTTTGTGATAAAGGAGTTGGAGTTACAGGCGTTTGTGTGCTGGGAGCCAATCCCAGGTCCTCTGCAAGATCACTACATTCTCTTAACCACTGAGCCATCTCTCCAACCCTACTTTTGTGGGAAGGAAAATGTATATCAGAGTCTGCTTTGTTCACCCAGAGTTCTTATCAAGCAAGCATTCACTATGTGCTAACAAGCACCATACCCAAGCTGGGAACACAGCCACAAACACAGGGAACCAACCCCAGTCCTCACAGAACTGACGTTCTAGTGACGGGACAGTTTGCTAATTGCAAATGCATGAATGAATGACCACAATTCCAAGGGCTCTGAAATAGGTGAAAGCGCTGACCTAAGAAGGTGGCTTTTCCTTCCTTCGTCATTCATAAAGGTGTCTTGTGTCATTCATAAAGTCATTCATAAAGGTGTCTTGTGTAATCCAGGCTACCCTCAAACTGGCTACGATAGCCAAGGAGGATCTTGAACTTCTGATTCTCCTGCCTCTGCTTCCCCCATGCTAGGATCATCACCCCTGGTTTGATACAGTGCTGGGGATTGAACCCAAGGCTTCCAGGATGCTAGGCAAGCATTCTAACAGAGGAAGTGCATCTACGGCCCCAGGAGGTGACAAAAAATTGCAATCTACAGAGACTGGGGAGATAGCTCAGTGGGTAAAGCAGTCATTGAGCAAGTGTGAGGAACCAAGTTCAAATCCTCAGCATCCATGGAGATGCCAGTTGGGCATGGTGCCCTCCTGTATTCTAGCCCATGGAAGCCAGAGACAGGAAATCCTCAAGCAAGATGGCTAGCTTAGATTAGCTGAATCAGTGTGCTCTGAGTTCAAGTGAGAGACCCTGCCTCTACACATACGATGGAGGATGATAGAGGAAGATAGCCATTGTCAACCTCTGGCCTCCACCTCATTGTGTATATGTCCATATGCATCCCCACACACGTGTGAATATGCATACACACACCACACACATTAAACTTAACTTCAACTTGTGGACCAAGTGAGCTAACTTTGCCAAGAGCCCAGGGGGAGCCAGACTTGGTAGTACCTATCTATCTGTACACTCAGCACTGGGGAGGTGGAGATGGGGATCAGGGATTCAAGATCATCCTTGGCTACATTACAAATTCCAGATCAGCCTGTACTACAAGAGACCTTGTCCCAAAAGTGACTGAGATTGGTGGCTCTGAAGCTACCCAGGGCACTGTAGTTCCTAGCTGTCATATTCAAACACATCCTATACTTTTCACTGCTCATAGAGTCCGTCCCTCCTCCTAGAGAAGAGAATCGTGAAGCCCCGAGAGGAGCAGGGTATGGACAGGGTCCCCCATGGTGGTGGCAGAGTGGGCCCTGGAAGTTGGCTTGCCTGCCTGCCTATCTAATGCCTTTATCCTTCCCTTCGGCCCTTTACCCTCGGTATACCTCACAGGCAGACACACAATGGCTCCACACCCCTGCACCTGGCTGCCTGCAATGGCCTGCTGGGATGTATTAAGCTGCTGGTGCAGAATAGAGCCAATGTGCATGCTCAAGATGCCACGGGCTTCAAGCCCATCGACTACTGCAGACTATGGAACCACCGCACCTGTGCCCGGTGAGCCTGTAACAACCACACCAGCTCCCACTTCCTCTTGCAAGGTCCTTCTCCGGGAATTAAGCTTCTAAGAAGGGGAGGGCTGAGGAAGCCAGGTGGCAGTTGGGTAAAGTCTAGGAAAGAGGCCCCAAGTAGGATATTGTCAGCATGAGTTTTGCCTGACCTCACCCCCCTTCTTTGCCTTCCCCTGTTCTTCAGTCAGGATCCACATCCATCAGACAGTTTCCTCTTCTCCCTCTAAGGGACCATGGGAAGTGGGATGGGGTACTTTGCTCTTCTCTGCTCTGGCAATTCCTCCCATCCCACTGGCCCTCAGCACCTCACCTCGAGGGAAGCACAGTTCCTACAATCTGACACACCCTCACCTTGGTGCCAGGTTCTTGAAGGATGCCATGTGGAAACATGATAAGAAGGTCTTTGCCCAAGAGATGGAGAAACTGAAGACCTTGAAGAAGAAGCTGACCATTTTGGAGTATCGCTACCTGACTGACTATCAAGTAAGGGGGAGTTCCTCCCAGGGCTGGGTTCTGCTGCCAAACCAGAGCCTTCTTGCCCTGGTGAGAGGAGCAGCTGGAACACTCCCTTCTCAGAGGAACCCCTACTCCCCACCAAATCCCCCCTTATAAACCATCCCGTTAGGCCAAAGGTCTTGTCCTGTGCCAGAAAGCAAAGGCAGCCTGAATTATGGGGTATTCAGAGTCCTTGTTAGGCATTGACCCGATAGGATGAACATCTCTAACAGAACTAGACATTTCCTAACACTGGGGTACCTACTCATGAAAAGAAAACTCCTAACAGATGCCCCAACTTCACTGTACACTAGGCTCCTATTAGGTCCCAAAGGCCAGCAAAGTGTGGTCCTCCACTCATGCTAGGGAGGGGCAGGTTATGCACCTGTGGGGAGGGATGCCAAGGAGGTATCCTTGAAGACTGACTGGCATCTATCCATATGGAGTAAGGAGTGACAGGCCCACAGACAGAACCACTGTCAGGAATACATGAGGCACTTGGGAGCACTTGTGGAGGCAGGAAACAGCCAATTGGGGGATCAGGTCTAAGTTAGGTGCACTGACAGACTAGAGGTTTGCCAAGGGTCCAGACCAGTGACGGGACAAGGGTTTTAGCAGATCTAATCAGAGCATAAAACACTTAAAACAAAACAGGAAAATTAAGGCTTGGATTCTTTGTTTTTGTTTTGTTTGTTGTTGTTTTTTGTTTTTATTTTTGTTTTTGACACAGGGTTTCTCTGTGTAGCCCTGGCTGTCCTAGAACTCACTCTGTAGATCAGGCTGGCCTTGAATTCAGAGATCCACCTGCCTCTGCCTCACAAGTGCTGGGAGCATACGCCACCACAGCCCACTCAAGAACTTGGATCCTTAAGTGATCCTTCCAATGGCCACAGGGCCCTGCCATGATTGTACTCTTCCAGTTGTCCCCACTGTGCCTCTCTAGTCTGTGTCACCCAGCCCTTGCAGCTATCAGGCTTTCTGTTGACCCTAACCCTACTCAGCAGCTCCCGCAGACCTCCACTCAGGATCTCTCGTTGGCCTCAATGGAACCACACGACCATTGCTCTTCCATTGGCTAGGATAAAAAGCAAGCCACATGCTGCCTGACTTGGGACTGGGCAAGGCTGAAGGAATTAGGGCTCCTGGCCTAATCTAATTAGAACCTGCCTCTGGAGCTGGGTCAATCTCCAAAGCACCTGATTACTTAGCAGCTGTGTGGGAGTGAGACAGACATAATAGGGCAGGGATATTTCCACACATGTGGAAATTCAGTGCAAGTGGTGGGAAAGACAGAACTTTGGCTAAGTCCCGACCACCCAGTCTTGCAGCCAGGCACTCTGCCCTCCTCAAGGTCACTTCCTAGAAGTCTGTGCAACTTCATTACTTCCATCCAATGCCAGGCCTCCCAGCCCTTCATCCTTTCTGGGGTCAAATCAGAGAACAGGACTTTCCACTGAGGCTGGGGCTACCTCTAGGGAAATGGTACCTTCTCTATAGTGCAAAGCTGAGGTTGTCTCTGTCTGTCCTCAAGCTGGAGGTCTTCTATGAAAGTCTTTGTCTCCTCCATAGCCTAGGCACTCAGTCAGAACAGGAGATGCCTCTTCCATCAAAACAAGGCTCACATAAGGCAGCAGGGAAAGAAGACCTGAGGTTTCCCAGGGTGATAGCCGCAGAGTCTCCTGCCCATAAATGCCACTGCCCCATGCCCTTCATTGTTGCAGAAAGAACACCAAATTCTGAGAGAGGCTCATTTCAGAAAGTGGCTCCAAAGCAAGGCGCTGGCCCAGACCCTGGGTTCTGCTGACTCCAAGCAAAAGGCTGGTGTCCATCCTTTGTCATTGGCCTTCAAGACTTTAAGATTCCCGATGGCTAAAAGCTTCCATTATCCATCTGTGGAAGCTCAGCTGAAAAACTTGCCCTTACCCATGGTACCACCCAAGCCCATCTACAAGCCAATCATCTGTCGGCCTAAGATATGGAACTGTAGTGTTAATCCTGCCAGGTCCCCGACCACAAACATTGGCCACCCACAGAGTATACGCCTGGGTGTGCACCCAGAACCCTATAAGGAGCATGACTTCTGCAGATTCCTGGAGATGACTCGAAATAAACTTGGGGGTGCATGCCTGCGCACAGTGGACCATCAGCTGGTGACACATGTACCCCAGCTGCCTTTCGAGATGATGGTCCGGGTGCTATACCCAAGGACTCAACCCTACAGGATGAAAGTGCCCCAGGGCTTTTATCCACGTGACATACTCAAAGTGCCTGAGAAACGGCATTTGGGAGCTACTTGTACCCATACAATGGCCATGAGCCTACGTAGGACATTTGATAAACCCTTCCTTGCTTCCCTGGAAGCTTGCCAGACTCGAGTGGCCCCACCCTCCAAGTGAGTTCTTACATAAAGTTGTCCTGGAAGCCTCTGGTGAAGGTGGAAGTGTTCAGATTCATATTGTGGTTAGAAATGTGGACGGGTTCTAATCCCCAAGGGCAGAAGACACCCCTAACTATCCCTCTTCCCAAAAGCCCACTCCTCCCTTTACAAAGAAACTGACTGGCTCCCTGGGGTGTGTACATCTGGACAGAGCACAAGGTTCCAAGTAGAGGGCTGGTAATGTCCTGGGAGACAGCTATGTGAAAGTAACCCCTGGTCCTCAGGTACCTTAACCTATCCTAGCACTCCCAGGGACATGGCTTCCAGGACAGGATACTCCTAGACATTCTGCCATGTGTCCTTCCTGTCTGCTGCAGACCCTGCCTGGCAGTGGGAGCAGCTAATTCGATATCCCGTGCAGGCTTCTCTGCCTACGCTCCTTGCTCATGGCCCCACTGGGGTATGTGAAGTTGCAGTTCCAGGAGGCTGGGCAGCACTTCTGCCAAGAGAGGAAGACCTGTGGCTTTGATGTGAAACCTGTCCAGGAAGCTATCCTGGACCCCAATGTGCCCTGGTCACACACTACAGCTCACTCTTAAAACAAAAACGTTTATTGAGTGCTTTCCATGGGCCAGACGCCAAAGTCAGGTAGTTGATAATACAAAAACCCAAGGGCTTTCCTTGCCCACAAGGAGCTTCCAGTCTAGTGGGGAGACAGACTATACAGCAGGCCAGTGAGCCTAGAGGATCTGTGTGGCAGCTGGAGTTAGGGGAGGAGAGGGAGATACTCAGGGCTCCTTAGAGGAAATAAAATCTAAGAGGAAAAGTGGCAAATTTACCAAAGTAAGTGGAAGGAAGTTGTCAGAGCAGCTAGAGCCATGGTCTCTGTGTTCAAGAGGCTGAGGCCCAGAGCACGTGTCAACTAGTGAGGTTAGTAGGGACCCAGGAGCCTCACACACCATGCTAAGGAGTCTGGACTTTATCCTGAGGGCAGTGGAGAGCTGGGGAGAGTTGGGAGCCAGAAAAGACTTGGCCAACTGTGCATTTTAGAAAGAAACCCAGCCGGTCAGAGGATAGAGAAACATAGGAAACTGTCAAAACAAAATGAGGTGAGAGATGACAGTAGGGTGGCTCAGACACAGTGATACCAAGAATAGATCAGACAGACATAGGGTAGAAGAGAGACAATATCCTGCCTGGCTCTTGAACCATCAAGTACCAGGTACGAGGTACTGCAAAGAGCAGGTGAACAGAGGAGATGCTGAGCTCAAATTGTCTCTGTCCCAGAAGGCAGCAGAACTGTGGTTGAGTTAAAAAGTAGCTGGGGCTGAAGGTTGGCCCAGGTTTCCCTCACAGCATCCCTTAAGCCACCAGCACAGCTGCGCTTCCTGAGGAAATCCATAAGACAGCCAAGGAGCTCCTGTGCGCACAGGACAAGAAAGAAGCCTATATAACAGAGACCGAAAGAACAGAGGTAAAGAGACAACAGCCACACCAGGGCTGAGACACGTGAGCCAAGAAGCAGACCATTAGCTGTACCAGCTACCCCAAGACCCAGCTGGTGATCTGTGACGAGTCGACCGGGGTTAGCTTGGGAAAGCCCCCGTCTAAGCAGCAGGCAGGATGAACGAAGATAAAGAAGTGGGCAACAAAGAAAGTGGGGCCAGCCTGAGCCCACTGGTGGGCAGCAGCCCATGTCCTATACCTTCATCCACTCGAGTGGCAGAAAATAGGTCTGGCGATCTCACCTGTAGCCGCAAAACAAATTCAGAGAATAGCAGGCCAAGACTCGACAGAAATGCAAGAGACAGTGCTGCGGAGGATGCATAAGAAGTTCACCAACTAGGATCTTGCCCGCGCCTTGTTCATCTGGGCGCCTGCCAGACTCACTGTGAGGTACGAGATTCGGCCGTGGGGAGGGGGAACCTTCATTCCATAGACTGCTGAGCCCCTGCAAGGCACTGTATGTAGTTGGAGTGCAAGGTCAACAGATGCTGGTCTGTACCCAGGATGAGGCCCACCTTCTTAGAAGACAGAGCTCACATCCCTCCAGGAGCCAGAAGCACAGGTGAGTGAGGCCTGGGTGCTCTGAGCGGCAGCCTTTCCCAGTCCCATTCCTCAAGACACAGGCCACAGCCTAGGCTGCCTAGAAGCCAATGCTTATTTTTTCATTGAGCCTGAGATAGAATTTACCAAGAAATCTCTCCTTTTTCTCAAAGGAAGACATAAATAGGATATTGTAGATGGTCTGTCCCTCCTACCCAGCCATAAACCCCTCCCCCACTCTGAACTCTCAGAGTCTGGGGAAGGAGACATGGAAAGGAGGAGAAGCCTCAGAAAATCTGCCTCTGCCCACTCATGCTCGTCTCTGTACCCTTCCCACTTAGGGCCACGAGAATCCCTTCAGAAGGGCAAGAGCCAGCAGAGGATCCCCTAGAGCAAGATAGCCCAGTCTAGGCAGAAGGTTAGCAGGCAGAGAAGAAGATGAACTCCTGGGGTGTTAAGGCAAACAGTGCCACCTAGAATCTTTATTCAAAAGGGGGATCAGCATTGGACAAGACCCACATTTCAACAGCAAAATGCACTTTTCCTGGAAGTGCCGACCCTCAGCTCCTCCCTATGGTCACCTGCCTGAGAACTTGCTGTCACTTCCCCAGCATCATACTCGCTTCCCTGCCTGCCCCATCTGACCAGACTCGGCTCTGGGGAGGGGAGAGCTGGAGACATAGCCTCCTGGCATAGCAGGCTCTGCTACCCTCTCTGGTGCCCCTGGCAGCATTCAAGCCTCCCAAGGAGGGTGGGGATGGGGCTTCAGAACAGAGGGGAGGGAAACCTGGGCTGGCAGACGACACCCTCCAGGCTCCCAGAGTCCCAGGGGCCTGGCTCTATTGGTCTTGCCCCCCACCTGCCCTCCCCAAAGGGTCAATATATCTTCTGCCGACTGGGTAGGATGGCCTCTTTGATGAAGGAGAAGACAACCAGGATGCCTAAGCGCTTGCCTCGCTTGCCTTTGGTGAAGTAATTGGAGACCACGTCATCTGTAGAAACACAGGCAGGGAGATGAGCGTGCATATGCATGCATGTGTACGCGTGCGCAGTTCTCATCACCCAAAGCCCCAGAGTTTTCTCACAGGGCTGGTGCCAGTCCTATTCCCC
>JADRCC010093003.1:0-20627 GCA_019843855.1 Hylomyscus alleni
AAAAAAAAAATACAGTAAAGTAAAATATAACACACAAAACAAAATTTATCACATTGAAGTTCAACAAAACAAACACATGGAAAGAAAAGTAAGCAAGAGAGGCACAAGGAACACAAACCTACTTATTTGTATACTCAAGAGTCCCATGAAAACAGTAAACTGGAAGTCATAATATATTCAACAGAGGACATTGTTGCACAGACAGATGCAGAGCCTGACCATGCTGTCTTGTTCTGTGTATTCATATGAGCTTTGCGCATGTTGATTTCGAGAGTCTTGTTTTCTTGTTGTCTACCACCTCCAACCCCTCCAGCCCTTAACACTTTCTGCCTCCTCTTTAGCAGGTTCCCTGAGCTCTATGGGAGGGAATTAGATGGAGACATGTCACTTAGAGTGCTCCAATAACTCTCTGCATATTATCTGGCTATGACCCTCTATATTTGTTCCCATCATTAGTTGTAAAAGCTTTTTTTTTAAAAAAATTATCTGTTGAACTAGTTTATCTTTCCACTGACAGATATTTTCTATTATGTTAAATATATATTGGATTCTCTATGGTTTATATGAAAGTTAGGTTTTTAATGATTTTTCCTTTTGGTGATTTCCTTCTTTTCTCTTTCAAAAATTTCCTCATTGAGTCTCTAATATATTTGTCATATGAACAATACACATTTAACTACAGTCTATGAAAATATGATTTTAGCTTCATGTTGCTTTCTACATTCATGATCATAAATATTATACACAAGAAACTAAGTTAAACAATCAATAATATTTTCTGATTCCTTTCTATCAGTAGTAAAATGTACCCATTAAGGAAGCTAAATAAAGTATGAAGATAGCAACTGTGTATGTGTATTGACATATTACTCATGAATGTGGTAAGATAGGCAAGTCAGGACAGTCAGGCTGAGGTTCATTGTATTCTTTACTCGCATTATAAATGAAGGACTGAAAAATATTGGCTAAAATTCAACAATTTCCAGAGCCAAGATAGACGCTATAATTTCGTTATCGATTCCACCTGAAAACCTTTCTCCTGTGGAATGATCAAGACAGATACCAATAATTAGTAGTTCAGATGTTGTTGAACCACAAATTTCAAGTGTAGCAAACTAGAGCCCTGGGGGATGCTGAGCCACTATCACAAGTAAGGCTATGTAGGACAATAGTTTATCATTGCAAACTACTAAATCATCCTGATTGCACACATTTTATTCCTACAAAAAAAATAAGGAAGAGGATGGGTGCTAACAGCTGCAGAACATCAGTTCTTATAAATTGCACTCCCATATTGTTTTCTCATGCACCTATCTCTCTAATTATCTTGTTATACTGGATGATAAACTTCTTTTGGAAATGAAAAGTTTAGAAGAGATGTAAAGTTGTTTTCTAATTTCTATACCAGAACACCAACTGCTACTTTCTTTTTTATTTTTAATTTTTGAGTGACAGGTAGCATTATATAGACTTAATGAGGAATATATGCACATATATGTATAGATATATGAATGTAATAACAATTAATGGCTAAAAACCTAGGCCATGAATTTGAAAGCAAAGAGGAGTATATGGGAGAGATTAGAGGGAGGAAAAGTAAGGTTAGAACGATATCACTAAATTATAATATTAAAAATACAAATAAAATAAAAGATACAAATTAAATTTAGAAAGAAGACAGGAAGAAGAAAGACTAGGGAAGAGGTAGTAATTAGAGTTAGTAGACCCTAATCCTTTTGATTTCCAACTCTTTCCAATTATATTTCCTATTATCTCTTTATAACAAACATTGCTTAATTATTTTCCTATAATTTGTCCAAAGTTTGCTGATTATCAAAGAAAACCAGAGTGAAACAAAACAAAAAATATTAAGTGTTTGATGGTCTCATTTCTAAACTAGGCAAATTGGAACTCAAAAATGTCAATGACAGACAGGGAATGTTGTGCTTCAACTAGTAACAAGATGTTGTTTGATTATCATTATACCAGGCAAAAGACTTAGGGCAATTTACATTTGATGATACATTCTATTTGATCAAATATAAGAAAAATACTATTTAACCTCAATAAACAAAAATGTTTACTTCCTAAGTCTTTCAATTTTAGTATGTGTCTTTGTGTGCCTGTGTGTTACGTTTATAGTTAGAAAGATGGCACAAAAAAGTTAACATCACTTGCTACTTTTCCAGTAGTTCTCATAGTTTGGTTCCCAGACTTCATATCAAGATATTCGGAGGGTGGGGGACACAAAACCTTGCAACTCCAGCTACAAGGAATCCAATTCCATACACTGGACTCTGAGGGGACATACACATATGTACACAATTCCACCCATGGACACACAACATAAACACTTTTAAAAGTCTAATAGGTTCTTGCTGATGTGATGCTACTGAAATCTATCTGAGCAACAAAAATAAGGATATTATAAATAGGCACTTTTCTTCTCCCTCCTCCTAGCTATCAGACTATTGAAACAATTACCCAAAGAAATTGTAATTGCCCCCCAGGAATCTCATGGTGGGAGAAGGAAAGTCTAACATCCTAGAAACAATCACAGGGGTGATTTTTCAGTCAGAGGAGGAGTTTATCTCTCAAAGAAAGATTTACAACTTGTCAGAGCATCTTCCTGGAGAGACTGGGGAAAATGGTGAGCTAGTGACCATAACTTGGCCAGAGTTATTAGATATGATGTAAATAGTTACTATTGAAAATTTTTATTCTTGTTAGGACTCAAGATGAACTAGTGGCAGTCTCTGGATGTTTTTATTTTTTTCTTGTTATTAATGTGGCTACGTGAAATAGGTTTTTTAAATTATTTTTATTTTTTGCTTTACAAATGATTAGCTTATGGATGACAGGTGTCCAAGCCATGCTTATTGGGATTGGCTGTCACTAACATTGGTAATGGAACCATATATTAATTTTAATATTTGCAAATGGGGAACATTTTCATGTAGACATGTAACTCATGGCAAAATCCTTCATTCTCCCATTGTACAGATGCATTTTTTGACCACTTTCTGCTGTATTCCTTACAGATTGAGCTATTTCCAACCAAATCATAAAAATCTTTAGCCAGAATGTAATAAGTTAGTTACCTCTTTGAAAATTAGTAACTCTTAGGTGTTTGTTTTTTTTACTTTTTTATTGGATATTTTATTTATTTACATTTCAAATTTTTGATTTCCTTTTCTGATTTCCCCCCAGAAACCCCTATCCCATTACCCTTCCTTCTGCTTCTATGAGGGTGTGCCCCTACCGACTTACCCTCTCCTGCCACCTTGCCCTGGCATTACCCTACACTGAAGCATTGAGCCTTCACAGGACCAAGGGCCTCGTTTCCCATTGATGCCTGACAAGGTCGTCCTCTGCTACATTTATGGAGACAGGCTGACTCCATGACAGGTTTCAAATTGGTAGTTCAGGAGACTAGGACTATATCTCTATTTCCAAGAACTGGGCAAGTCCAGGCAAGCCCAGGCAAGGTCAGTTACTAGAAAAACAAACCAACAAACCAAGGAACAAATAAACCAGGCTTCTGGGTTAAAAGCTTTGAAGTGGATGAGTGGTCCCATCCCTGAACTGGGGACCATGAAAGGAATGATTTAAAAAACAGAACATACTTGCATGTATAAAATTATTAATTGTGGAACTTTGAGACAGTAATGACCCTACCTTATAGGTAGGACTATGAACATCATAAAAGGGCAAGTTTATTTCTTCTCTCCTTCATTTTCTGAACTTTTGCTGTGAGTTGACCTATAAAACACCCCTTATTAGATGCTAATTTCTTGACTAGTACCATTCCATTGCAAGTACCCTTGATTTTTCAGCATCAAACAGTAAGTCAATATATTTCTGGACATTATAAATGACCTGCTATCAGATATTTTGTTATAGCAGCATAGAATAACCTAGGCTAGTTGCTTATTTCCCTTTTCATAACATAATAACTTTGTTTAATAATACCTTTTAATGAAATTTCAAAGAGACTTTAAAAGAGTTTACTATACAACATCTCTTTTGAAATTCTATTATATGTCATTATATTGATTGAATTGCCCTGAGCATTTCTGTTGGAATAGTCTAGGTTATAAACTTAAGTCTTTACATTTGTACAGGAGCATTTTTTTCATCATAGAAAACATGTTAAATGAATGGCTATAAGCTTCCATGTTGCAATGCTTACTATATTTGGCAATTGTGGTTTTTTAAGTTACAAATGTTTCAGCAATCTATTACTAGTCAGCAAATGTATGCAATTTGTAAACAGACAGCAACCATATAGTATTAAAAAATAGAAATCTTGGGGAGAAATTTCATAAAAATGTATTATTTAAACTTAGCAGTAAAATGATATCTTCAAATAAATCTGTGTTAACAATGATTTATAATACAATGTAAGTCTGTAGGATTAGTTGTAAAGCCCAGATTTGGAGAATTATGTTGGCACATTAAATTTATTCATTTTCACAGCCTGCCGACATTTTAATGTCTGAGTATCAATAAGAACAAATTACCTAAAAACTTTAATAGGGTATAATAAATTAAGACTAGATGGTAATGCAGGAGCAGCTACAACAGGACAAAATTATGAATCTCACATAATGATCCAACAACACTTAAAGTGTAGAAGAAACATTGGGGCTCTGGAATATACGACTGCAGTGGATCCTAATTGTTTCTCCTGTGTCAAAGAGAAATTGCACATCAATCTTAATGTATTTAAAACTGTTCATTGCATACAAATGCTAATGTTCTGCAGTCTCACCAAGGGGAACTTCACCTTCTTTATGAAAGCAACCAGGGTAGAAAAGATTATCTGATGACTTTTTATATCCTATTAGAGTTTTTAATTTAAAAAGCAACAGAAATTGCCAATACTCATGGTGAGAAATAGAAGAAGTTGGAAAAAAGCAAAATAATAAGATTTCAAACAGGCAGGATACTGGCAAATCACCACAGCAGGCAAACCTTCCTGACTGACCAGGAATCCCCATTAGAATATAGAAGGCTATTTTTACAACTCACCTTGAGTTCTAAAGCCTCATAACATAATAACACTGGCTTGCTGGGAGACTTGTGTTCAGCACCACTGACATAATGAGAGAAGGTTCAGAGAGAACAAAGTGAACAAGCTTTTATCATGGTCATTTGAGTGTCCCATTATGACTTTTCAGAGACCCAATAGACTCGCAGTAAGAGATGTCAAGGGAAGACTTGCTGTGTGTTCTTCAAAAGTATTCAGCCAATTTTACTCTATTTACAAGATTTTCAAGCCTTTGCTAAACAATACTTTATTATATATTTCAAAAAACTTGATTTTAATCTTTAAAATATTCTGAAAGTTCTGACATAAAAATTTTATGTTTAAGGCAATAGATTTTCTAAATACCCTTGATGTGGTTATGATCTTATTTGTACATATGTTGAAACCTATGGCTAGCTCATAAAAAGTGAGATAATTATGGTCGAAAAAATTAAAATTTATAAATCAATCACTCCAATTAATACTACAAATTCAAATTTGAGTTAAATAAGAAATGTTAAATGTTTTTGTTAGTGTGAATTTCAATTTGATTTATGAACATAGACTAATTCTTTTTCAATAATATAGCCAATGACATAAAATTTTAATTAGAGGATAAATGCAGACGTCTTTTACCCTAATATTTTGTTACTCTGTCCTCTAAAGTATGAGTTAGAAAACATTGTTTTTCTGTAAAGAGTTCCACATTAAATGTATTGAGGTATATAAGCCATGTGACTTTGAGAGTAAATGCTGATTCAGTCATTCCTTTGTAGCCACCAAGTACTTGTAGACTGTGAATAAGCATCTTCTACTATAATTTGTCAATTTTACCATTTTTCCAAATTTATACCTATATTAATAAACAAATATTATAAGATCCCATTAAAACTTTATTAACAAAAATAGGTTGCTAGGGATATTTGACTTCATAATTTTCTCCTTTTATTAATCTGACATTCATATGTAAAATATTAAGTTGATAATTTATAATATCACCAAGAAAATATATATTGTATTTAAAATTAATTCATTGCAAATACCCTGAGTGGTGCCTCAGGTGATATATTTACTCATAAAATGAACTAGCTCAATATTCTTGATGAAATCCAGGATTCCCAGGCAGCATATAAATGTGTTACTTAAACTTCTCTGAAATGCTACTCAAGACTAGTTTAAGTAAAATGAAACACCAAACTAAGGAGACAGAATTAAAACAATAAGAGCTATAAATTCATAAAATAAAATTATATACTGAAAAATAGACATTGAAAATGGGACCACAAAACCTAAATGGAAAAATGACACTGTATAGAAGTATGTTTGTATTATATATGCTCAGTAATTTTTCATTACTCACATCTTTGTATATTTCCTCTATTAATTTTTATCAGGGGACATTAATATGAGTTAGCAGCTGATACAATTCTCTCAATTAGCCTTTTCTGATTAATAAGGGTTTTACATCTTATTTACTATGGTGTTTGCAAATAATTCATGTTTCTGGCTCCTAACAAAGAATTCAGTTATGTAGTAGGAAGATTTACAATTATTATTACTAGATACTTGCTATTCAACTTGATGAATAGCTCACCCTGAACACAGTCAACTGTGAATAAGCATCTTCTACTATAATTTGTCAATTTTACCATTTTTCCAAATTTATACCTATATTAGAACATTTTCTTTCTCTTTGTGTATTTTGCTCATAGACTATATTTTCTTTGAGCTGTTTTTCACATTACTGATCCATTACTACTTCCCCAAGCAACGTGTTCCCAAGTGAGCCTTGAAATTTCAGACATGTGATGCAAGAATATTAGGAATGATTAAGAACCATGAGACATTACTAGTGGGAAAACAAAGAAACAAACACGTTTTCTTTGACAAGATCAAGTACTATTTTAGTGTCTACACACTGCACTGCACTGAGCCTTACTTAGCATTGATATACTGAAATACTGAGGTTGTGAGTTCTTTGAAGAAAAACAGCTTCTTAATCAATCTCTGTGTTCCTGGTAGCTAGCAGTGTATGCTTTGTCCACAGTGGACTCAATTAATATTTCTGTTCAATTAGGACATCCACAGTTTGTTTCAGTGCTGACAAAATGGCTCAGTGGTAAAAATAATTTACCAGCAAGCCTCAGTCATTGAGTTAGATTGCTAGGATGATATGAGAAAAGAGAGAACCAATTCCTATAAGTTCTCTTATAAACATAACATGCATGCTGTGTGATGAGACTTCTCATGGACCCTCAAATAGGTAAATGGAGAAAAATCTAAAATATGTTTCAATGGGTTAGATTATGAAGACATTATATTGTTAAACTGCCAGACTATATGACAATGTCAGGGACGTGGAAGTGGTTAGAGCACTTTAATATGAGATTTGGGGTTTTGGATATAGAGTAAAGGTTATTATAGGAAGAAAAAAAAAACAAAGGATGCTTTGTGTAAATGATATAGTGCCATGAAACATAATTCTCCAATGCATTTGCACATTCTAAAAATATTGAGAACTAAAAACTTATAAAAGTTGTTTCATGTACTGATGCATATTGTTTATGAAGAAATTAAGTTTTCCATTCTAATGGGAAAATATGCATTGCATGAATATAAGCATCTCAAATACTGTAAAGTAATAATATCATTAAGTTTATAAAAAGGCAAATTTAGAGAAAAATCAATCTTGTGTGTATATTTCTTCATATCTGTGCATAGGGGTGATGGGTTTGTCTTTAAAATGCAGAGTTTTAACAAAATGTGTGTTTAATAGTTATATTATAGTAGGGATATGTATGAAAGAAATGAATAGAAGCAAATAGAAGTGAGTTTGGAACATAGAGGCTGGGAAGTTGATATTTGTTAGTATTTACCAAAGAAAGGAAAATTAATAGTAAATGTAGAAAAAAAGTATTAAAAAGAACCACAAGCTGTATATATAGAAATGCCTGGAATACGTTCTTTGCAAACCATTGTGGTTTATACACATGTGCAAAATTATGCACATAATTAAACACAAGTTCTGTTTCTCACTACTTCTATGTTGATGGGAACAGTTTGTGGTTTTATCAATTTGAGATACGTGATTACTATTCTTCACATTTTTCTCTTCCTCTTGATAATTTTATAAGCTACTAAGGGGAATCCCTTAGGGACAGCTAGGCTTTCTTGCATTTTTAAGTAGCTCCTGACTTATCATGGTTTGTTTCAATGGTTGTTCTTGCTTCTTTATAATAATAATGTACAACAATTTGTCATCTTAAAGATGCCACACTGGACAATATAGCTTTAAAAACAAGCCACTGACATTATCCAATTATTTTAATACACTTATTTATGATAGACCTATGATTTAAAGCCCATCTTTGAATTTCTGCACTGTGCCAAATTTCCAATAAATCTGTTATTTACTACTTCTGAAAAGATGAATGAGAGCCAAGAAGCTGTAGTAGACTTTCTAAGCAGCAATATACCTAACAATATTTACATAAGAATGAGGGCTTGTGCCTAGTCATATTGTAATGCTATGTTTGCTTCATATCCCCAGGAGGTCTGCTCCTTTCTAAAGAGATCTAGGAGACAGGATAGGTATCAGGGGGTGGGGGTGGCAGGAATGAAGTGAGAGGAAACTGTGAAGTCAGGATGTATTTGTATGAGAGAAGAATAAAAAACGTAAGTGCCTAAATTTTTAACTATATTAAGCCACCAAATTCCCATGCCACTACTAGGTAATTATACTGAAACACTCATTTTGTAATGTATCCCCATCTTATTATACATGTTCTGTGAACCTAAAACAAGTGACTTAAACCAAATACCCCTAGCAGTAAATTTTCTTCCTAATTTCCTTGTGTTAGTATATATATGTCCTCTAGCTACAGAAAAGAGGATAGGTTTTGTGACCACAAAATGAAATCATATGAAATTTTATTACTGCCAGGGAAAAATAAAGGGCAAGCAATGTATAAATTATTCTTAACACCAGGGTCTCAATGAAGGGCAACAGATGGCAGAAATATTTACTCAAGTGATTTTTCCATCAAAGTTTCTATCAGCAGCAAGGCTGTTAAGAAGGCTTCAAACTCACCAGCCAGCTGGTAAAATCAGCACTGTAAAAACTGACTATATACAAAGCATTCTTGTATCCAATTTAGTCTTTTATACCATATGCCTTTAAAAAAAGTGTTTCAATCAATCTGTATTAATAGAATACCAGTTAGCTCATATAGAGTCCTTTAAGTGAACATATGTCTAATTAAATATTAAAGCCCATTCTAGATAGAAATCACATCCACTGCAGTCAATGACCTACACAACTCAATCACGAGCCATCAGGTCTGCACAAGTCAATGGATTTTCATAGCAGCAGCCTCTGCTGTAAGAGAGATTCATGTGCTGCAAGCAGAGATAGTAGAATAAGACTGAAAACTCTAAGTCATCCCAGTAAGAACAAGAAAGCATTGTCTCAAACTTTCAAGTGGGAGTTCCTTCTATTCCTTTGTGCACTTTGAATCTAAAGTTGTCAAAATCGGGTCCTTTACAAAATGCTTTCTTCAATCACTGATAGCCAAGGTAAGGTGAAAGGAAGAGCAGCTCAACTGGTTCCTAAAAGTGATGCAGGTTTCCCTCTGCCTTTTCCAAGTCTAAGACACAAGCATACCTGTTATTTCATCCATATATTGTTCTCTATTAGATAAAGCAGAATAGAATCCTATTCTATAACTATTTTGATAGTTAGTGGTATGATGGTAGAAGTATTGAAATATGCTACATTTAATCAATTGGTATAAGTATTTTTCTATTGCAATGATTCAAATTTATTATTTAACAAACTACACACTTGTAATTCAATTTATTTACCCCAATATACATAAATAAATTCCATGTCAATGTAATTGAAATTATCAAGCAGTAAACACAATTGCATTGCAGAATATACTAGGAAACTAATTAACATTGAAAAACTACATTTTACCTTTAAAAAGAGTTATCCACTCATTTGAATATAGCATATTGATAATTTACTTTCTGTGTGGACTTAATTTTACAATGGTTTATTTAAAACTTTAAAATTTTATATAAAAAGTCCCATTGTTTTTTAATTCTTAATGGTGAACTCAAATGGAATTTTTTAAGACTCAGAGCTTCACACATACTCATGGCAATATTCTTTAGAAGGTGTTGTTAATTTTATTAGAATTCACTAAAAAGCATTATCCCATAAAATCAAACAGGTTGCTATTCCATTAAAAGGAAGAATATTCAGCACTTGCAAATATATAACATAATGGTGATTTTTATTCTTCCTCCTAGCAACTGTAAGAATTCAACATCATTTAACAACAACTTATATTTTAAAAGTTATTTCTTTCCAGTCTACCTGAAAGCAGCCTAGACCTTAACATTAGAGGTTTGCTAGTTTACATATCCTGGATAATGGATAATACACTAATTCATATTGCCACCATGTGAGTTATTTCTATAACTTCATGGTATTCAAATTTTATTCTGAAGACTCACACTAGCATTTCTTCTTGTAACTTGGAAAACTTAAAGAAGTGTTAGCCATTTCATGCAGATATGTCTGTATGAATAGGCATTTCCTCAATCCTTACTCCAAGTGCTATAGTTTAATAATGTTTAACTGTAAGTTATCCTATGATCCTGATGTTTGAGAAAAATAACTTAGCAAAATTTTATAAATGTAAGCTAATTACCCATTAGTAGTAAAAAGTCATAATGAGATTTATAATAAATGCAGATTTTATATTTAATAAAGGAAAACAGGCTTAATTTTATAGGGTTTGTGATATCACTAACATCTCATTATCTAGAAGAACACTTTCTTAGTTATATAAAAATCTTTCTTATTTACTTGTAGGTGAAGAAAGAAATAGACTGAAGTATGCACTGCTTCTCAAATTGAGTAGCAAACATGTTGATAAGTATTCACCAATTATAATTAATAAACTACACGGTTAGGAAGTTGGGACTTTTCCATATTCTATAGGCATATAACCTTGCATGGGATTTGCATGATTGCATTAACAATAATATATTGAAAAATCTTAAAATCTTTAGTTATTTGTTTTGCCAATTTTTAATGAAAGGGAGAAAAGTTATGAACATAAAATAAAAAATAAATAACATGCATGAAAGAAGGATTTTGAAGACACTGAACACAAGCTAATGGAAACAATTACATGACTGAGTACTAAATTTATCCACCTTGCTGTCTGATTTATATACTATAATGAAAGATTAGGAAATTTTCAAAACACCAGGCAATTTGATTTCAGAAGATGGAACTGAAAGTCTAAGTGGGTGGTGGTAGTGGGGAGGGGTAGATATTATGAGGCAGATTAGTAGAAAAGAGAAAAAAACATAGAGGAAGAACTGAAGATCTGAAGGAAGATATTTTCCAATGTTTAGGTAGGTCCCAAACAGTTTGTATATTTGAGGAAAATATGAAAGACTAGGGAAAGAAGCTACATTTAGGATCAGATGTTTTACTTTTGTTACCAGCCTCTATGGATTTAAAACAAACAAATAAAAAAAACAAAAAACAAAACAAACAAAAAACCTATCACCACCACAAACAACAAACCATCATTTAAGAGGCATCAGAGTAAACAGAAGAACTTTTCCTCAATAGTGAGACAAAATTAGCTGGCTAATTACAAATAATTATGTATGAAAGAAAATCTATAAACATAAAGCTGTTCACACTATGTTATCTGGGTCTCAGAAGAAAGCTTAAGAAAGTTTATTTGAATGAAAAATTATTTAGCATTTACTAATTAAATTTCACAACACCTAACAAAATTTAAAAGTTACAAGATACTTAAAGATACATAAAAATAATGCTCATATTGAGAATAAAATACATTAACTAAATGTAACCAAAATCTGCACAGTTGGTTGAGTTCATAACATAAAATAAGAATTGTTATATCTATATTTTACATCATTATGAAGGGATAGGAAAAATGGATTAAACTTAGTGTAGGTATAAAATTAACCAAATTTCACATCTAAAAATGTCAATAGGGATATAAACCATTAATAATATATACCAAAAAGACATTAATCAAAGATTAGACCCCAAAAATGTCATTAAACTTCACAATAAAATTATATAAAATTATGGCTGGGGTAAGCACCAAAAAGAAAATGAGTAGAATAGTAATGACTAATATTACCACCTTAAGTGAGATAATATATAATCATTTGTTGGTTCTTTACTTAAAAATAAAGACTGACTCGGACAGATACAGACACCCATAGACTAACAGTGGATGGAGTTTGGGGACTCTTATGGAAGAATAGGAGGAAGGTTTGCGAGCCCTGAAGGTGGTAGGAACTCCACAGGAAGACCAACAGAGTCAACTTACTTAGACCCTTGGGGCTTTTTAGTGTCTGAACCACCAATCAACATATACAGGCCTCCCCATTTATATGTAGTATATATGCAGCTTTGTCTTTATGTGGGTCTTGAACAACTGGAACAGGGGCTATCCCCAAAGCTGTTATCTGTCTGTGAGATAAGTTCTACTAGATGGGCTGTCTTGTCCGGCCTCAGTGTAGCCTCACAGACTTCAAGTGCCAGGGTGAATGGGGGTGGATACCTAGAGGGCGTCCACCTACTCAGAGGAGAAAGGGAGGGGGATGGGGAAAGGATTGTGGGAGGGTGTGATCTGGAGGGGGTAGTGAATGGACAGTAAAGTGATTAAGTAAAATAAAATAAATACGGAAACATTTGAAATTTTGATGAAAATTATGATACTATTGATATAAAATGATCAATAGACAAACGAGAAGGCAAAAGTATCCTCAGCAGATAAATTGTTTGATCAAATATTCACATTTTTATTAATTATTTTATTTACATCCCAAATGTTGCCCTCCCTGTCCCAGTACCCCTACAGAGTTCTTTTCCCCCTCCTACTCCTCTTCACCTCTGAGAGAGTGCCATATCATCCTCTCACTCTTGGGCATCAATTCTTTACAGGATAAGGTGCATCTTCTCCCACTGAGGCCATACAAGGTAGCCCTCTGCTACACTTTCTTCATGAAAACTCATTCTCACTGTGAACTCACTAAGGAACCGAATTTTTAAAAAGTGTCAAGTCCATATTATGGATAGAGAGTCTACAAATTGTGGTGCACATAGCATAATTACTCAACTTTTTAAAAGTATAATGGAGCTATAGTTTTATTTCTATATTGCTTGTTTTTCATTAAAATTATTTCACAGTTATTTTATAATAAATAATTAAATTTATTTTTAATATTATAAATGAATTATGTATCCTTCTTCAGATATCTTTGAAAATTAATGAAATTTAGATATTTCTTCAAGAATATTTTATATGACTGTATTATATATATGCCTTTCAGGCAGAAATCACATCATGCTTCCTTAATTTAAACATTCACTTTGGTGCTATTCAGAATGAATCTTCTATAAAATAAAAGATCATAAATTAATGACTTTTCTTTATTGGATATTAACATTAACGTGTATACAAATTTGATTGCTAATATATAACTAAAGAAGACTATTAAAATACCTTTATGTAGTCTGTAATTTAATATGTGCTTGAATGCCCAATTTCTGAACGTACGTTTGCTAGGTGAACACTTGAGGACAAAGAATTGTAAAGTCTAATATCATATTAAGTCTAGAATTTTAAAATGCTTAAATTTGTAAATGAACTACCATTTTCTTTGCTCTCTTCTATCTTAAACATTATTTTTGGTTATTAAATGTTGGCCACATTTCAAACCTATTTGAATGAAAATGGCAACATGAATAATGGAAGGCAAAGCCACAAAAATATTAAAGACTTCACATAATAAACCATATATCTAAGACCAGATCTATATATTAAATCAACTAAATTATATACTCGTCAATTCAATTTATTTTTATCTTCACATTAAACGACACAACAAGTTGAAATTAAATGATTCCTTGGTTATAATCCATATGTTGCATTTCCATTAACATAAACCAGAAAAAGTCAATAAGTACTAACAATTAACTCGACATTGTTTTGGCCTCTAGTCTGTCTCAGAAGGCATTTTGTCAATAGGATGTATAGAAATATTGCTATATCACCACAAATTGTCTTGAGGGAAAGAGACTTGTAATTTTATCATGATGGATATTTGAAACAACTACATTACTACTAAGTATACCACTGCTTCTCCTTCTGGACTGGTTCCAACATAAGGCAAACACAGAGACACACAGACACACACAGAGACAGTGAGAGACAGAGACAGTGAGAGATAGAGAGACAGAGAGAGACAGAGAGACAGAGAGAGAGAGAGAGAGACAGAGAGAGAAAGAGAGAGAGCCTAAACCACCCTATTCCCTGCTATAAGATGATTTTCTGCAGATGCAGTTACACTTCACAGTTCATCAGATGGACCAGTAATACCCAGGGAGATGCTCTCATCCTTTCACAAAACAGTCATAGCACAATTTTCAGGCACACTTATGATTTTTATAACATGATCAGTGAGCATTAAAAAAGTCAGGTATTATATATTTCATTCATCCTTTTAGTTAAGCTTATAGTAGTGAAATATGTGAAATATTGTTGCAAAAATAACGCCAGCATGGAAAGGGAAATCTCAAAAGTCTTACCTTAAGATACCATTTGTATTTAGCATGTTCCCAATTGTCAGGATTTTGTGTCTTTTTGAAAAACTGTTCAACTTCACTTAACCATTGATTAAATACCTTCATATCATAATGAAAGTGTCGCCATTTTTCAACTGATCTGTCAAATCGCCTATAATTAGAAAACATGGATGAAGCAAAGTAAGTCGTTTATAGGACACATTTTGTGGACACCACCCATTCTTTTGGTTTTTTTTTTTGACAAATGCATAATTTTTGTGGTATCTTACATTTGTAGATTTCATTTTCAATGATCAGATATATCTAATGTTATATAGGAAGTGTGAATTAAAACAAAATATACTATTTCCTTTAAAATACACTGGTTAAAAAGAGTACTAGAAAATTACTTCAGAGTATTAGCATCTTATTCCTTATGATAATTTTTATAAAAAGTATTTTTTATTTTTAAAACATTTTAAAATTTAAAAATTTTTTGAGAACCATATGTTTAATTTTAAAATGCATGTAGATCAAAATAAATGTATCTTATCAGTTTTATGAGGTTCAACCTTCCTCCTGATTCAGAACTCCAGTTACCATACTAAATATCCAGCTGCTTGCAGAATTGCCTCCTACTTTTTCAGTTCCCTGGTGACTCTGCCAGACCTTTGCTCTAACCCAGCTTGCTCCTGTCTACAGACTGTCTCATGCTCTCTTCTAGTCTACCCTAATTCTTTTGTATCAGTCATCAATATGTAAATACAACTTCTGTCATTGATCCTTAGTGACCACAAAGTCCTAGGACTCAGGAAGACAATTTTCAATGTCCTTTTTGTACTACATTATAATATCTACTGTCTCCCCCTCAGCCTTATTGCCTGCTTGCTGGTGCCTTTCCTCCCACATCAAGTCCATTCACTAGAGGCTACAACTCATCATACAAGCCAAAATCCCTCTAACTCTTTCATCTATGTCTCTCTAGACATGATATTTACCTTAGCAACCCACTTACAGGAGCTTTTGCCAACTACCTGGAGACCCCACCTTTTTATCAGGATAAGATCCTTTTAGCTCTCTCATGCAGCCTTTGAAGCATTTCCTATTAGCATACCTCTGTTCTTCTATGCCACACATTACTATCTACCAGGCAACTCACAGCTACCTACTTTCTTAAGATCCAAACCAGAAAACAAAACCCAGGATTAGAATACTCAACCATAAAGACAAGTCCAGATATCAACATCTAGAATCACGTAAATTATTCCAACCCCAGATGCCTAGATACAAGCACAAATGCACAAGCATTAACAGTTGAGACAATATGGCTCCTCTATAACCCAGCAATCTTACAACAGTAGGCTCTGATTAATGCAATATAGCTGAAGCACAAGACAAATATTTTAAAATAAAAATTATGAATATATTCAAAGACCTAGAGGATATAAATAAATAATTTAATGGAGACTGTGAAAATATAAACTATAGAATGGAATGATGAAAATACGATATGAAAGCAGAACTTAACAAAGAAATATAATCATTAAAGAAACCCTAAACTGCACATGACTGATTTAGGAAGTCAAACAAAAACATTTTATATAAAGCTCACTAACAAAGTACATGATATGGAGTAGTCACTGAAGGCAAGCTAAAAGAAATGGATAGATTAGTCAAAAAATAATATATATATTTTTAAAATCCAGGAGCAAACCACCTAGGAAATCTTAATCTGATACATTATGGAAAGATCAAAATTGAGAATAATAGAGATACATGAAGGAAAAGAATCACATGTCAAAGGCACAGAAAAAATGCAATGAAAGAAAATTTCCCCAACCTAAAGAAGTAGGTGTCTATCAAGGTACAAGAAACATACAGAGCTCTCAGTTTTTGCAGACCCAATAACCAGAGTCATCCAAAACACTGCAACAGAACACCAGCAACAGCCTCCACTCCCAACCCTACTTCCTGTGTATCCCATAGACCATCCTATTCTTGGACTACCTTCCTTTAGCTGTTCACTGTTTCCCAGACCCCAGTTTTGGCAGACAGCCCATGCTTAACCACTGGAAACACCTGTCAGAAGACCAGGTATGCTGCCTTAAACTTTCTTTACTTGGTCTGTTACAAGTCTCAATCCTCCTTGGGGTAGTCCCATGTCCTGCATAAGAACAACAGTTTCAGCCTCCCCTCTCCTTGTACATGCTTCCTGAAGACCCCACAAACCACCCTGCAACTGGTCTCCCTTTTCCCTCAGATTCCAACACCAAGAACCGTAAACATACAAGGAAGCCAGCCAGTGAAACAAGCAACACACAGTCAACATACTCTGAAATTCCACAGAGGAAATAGAAACCAAGGAATATAGCAAAGAAAAACCACCCATTGAAGACAAACCAAGAACTCAGCAAATCTAGACATACAATCACTACAAACCCCAAACACCTAGACATCAGTGTAAAAATACAATCAGTAACAGTAAGGACAATATGTATCTACTAGAGCTCAGATATCATACCACATCAGGCCCTGAGTATTCCAACATAGATGAAGCATACGAAAAAAAGACCTTGAAACCAACTTGATGAAGATGACAGAGGTCAGTAAAGAAGCAATGAGTAAATCCTCTATAAACAAAACCAGAAAAATACAAACAATTGGAGGAAACAAATAAAGAACTTTTTAAAAGTCCAAGAAAATCCAAAGAAACAGCTGAAGGGAATGAATGAAACTGTTCAAGACCTGAAACTGAAAATAGAATTAAATAAGACACAAAGTGAGGGAATTCTGGGAATCAAAAATTTAGGAATCTGAACAGTAACTACAGAAGCAAGCTTCACCAACAAAGCACAAGAAATAGAAGAAGAATTTCAGGCATTGAAGTTAGAATAGATGAAATGGGTACATAAGCCAAAGAATATACTACATCTAAAAAAATTCTTGACATAAAACATCCAAGAAATGTGGGATGCTATTAAAACACCAAACCTAACCATAATAAGAATAGAAGAAGAATCCTAGCTCAAAGTTCCAGAAAATGTTTTTAACAAAATCATAGAAAAAATATTCCTAACATAAAAAAACTTATAAAAGTATAAGAAGCAACAAAAGGCCAAATTAGTTTATCCAGAAAATAAAGTCCCTTTGCCACATTATAATCAAAACACTAAACATACAAATCTAAACGTAATCAAGTCTAAACATACAGAAGAAAGAAATAATATTAAAAGTTGCAAAGGAAAAATACCAAGTAACATTAAAAGGCATAAAACATAAAAAACATAAGAACATGAATTATAATTACACTTGACTTCTGAATGGAGACTAAAAGCCAGAAGGGCTTAGACAGGTGTGTTGAAGAGTTAAAAGAGGCCAAATACGCAAGACTATACCCAATAAAACTTCTAATCACCATAGATGCCTGGATAGTCAAAAGACAAAAGCTGACTATCCCAGAAACCTCAGAGCCAAACATGCATGGAAAAAGTCAATGAAATGATTCCTAATGATATTCTCTTATCATTAGAGAGGTTTCATTGAGCAACTGAGAACAAGGAACACAGAAACCTGCAGCCAAACATTAAGCAGAGCTTGGGAAATTTTATAATTTTGTAGAAGACGGGGAGGACAAATTTTAGGATCTAAAGGGGTCAAGAACATCATAGGAATATGGCTCACAGAATCAACTAAGCTGGGCTCTAGGGGCTCAGAGAGTTTGAAGCAGAGATCAGTGAGCTTGCATTAGTCTAAGATAGGTATATTATTAAGATAGGTAATATTATGGTTATGTAGTTTTGTCTTTTTATAGGAATCCCAATAGTGGGGGGTTTTCTCTGACTATTGTGCCTGCTGTTGTGACCTTTTTCCTCTCACAAGAATGCCTCATCTACCCTTGATATGAGGGCATGTACCTAGTATTACTATAACTTTTTATGTTGATATTCCTGGGGGTTTGCTCTTTTCTGAAACGAAACAAAGAAGATGTAAATCTTGGAGAAAGAGGAGGTTATAGGAAGGACTGGGAAGTGTGTCAGAAAGAGAAACAGTGGTCAGGATGTAATACATGAGAGAAGAATATTTTTAATAAAATGAGTGTAATAGTGTTATCAAGTATAACACTAAAAGATTTAGTAACATGAAATTTCTGCAAATATGTCTCCATCATTATAAATGTAATATAGGGGCAGAATTATATACTTAAAATTACAAATTATATTGATACTTTACTTTAAAATAGATAAATAATGGCATTCAAAGAGCTTAAAGGTTAAAGACAAAGATATTCCACGATACAGTCAAATGTAAACAATATCTATCAATAAATGTAGCTCTAAAGAAGGTACTAGAATGAAAACTCACACCCAAGGATGTTAATTACACACATGAAAACACAGGAAATACATAATCTCATACCAGCAAAACCAAAAGAAGGAAAATAGACAAAAAGACACACATACACACATACACACACACACACCACCTCCACCACAAACATCACCACCAGCAGCACTACCACAAACCACCACAACAACAAAATAACAGGAATTAATCATTAGTAATTAATATCTCTAGATAATAATGATTCAATTCCCCAATAAAAATACACAGAATATCAGAATGGATGCAAAAACAAGATCTATCATACTGCTGCATCCAAGAAACATCTTAATAACATGAATAGACACTATCTAGGGTAAAGGGTTGGGAAAAGATATTCAAGGCAATCAAAGCCATTTAATATCTAACAAAGTAGACTTCAAACCAAAAGTAATCAAAAGAAAATGGGGAAGGACACTGCATACTCAAAGGAAAATTCTACAAATTTGACATTTCAATTCATATCATCTATGCTCAACACACAAGGGCACTTGTCTCAGTCAGGGTTTCTATTCCTGCACAAATACTATGACAAAGAAGCAAGTTGGGGAGGAAAGAATTTATTCAGCTTACACTTCCATATTGTTGTTCATCGCCAAAGGAAATGAGGACAGGAACTCACACAGGGTAGGAACTTGGATGCAGGAGCTGATGCAGAGGCCATGGAAGAATGTTGCTTACTGACTTGCTTCCCCTGGCTTGCTCAGTTTGCTTTCTTATAGAACCCAGGACTACCAGCCCAGAGATGGCACCACCCACAATGGGTCCTACCCCCTTGATCACTAATTGAGAAAATGCCCCACAGCTGTATCTCATGGAGGCATTTCTTCAAGGAAGATTCCTTTCTCTGTAATAACTCTAAGTTGTGTCAAGTTGACACATAAAATTATCCAGTACAACTGACCCCTTGTCAACTTGATACACAAACACATCATTATTAAGCTTTAAGCCTTACTTTCTTATTCATCCCCAAGATCTAAATAACTTTCAAAGTCCCACAGTATTTACTTATTAAAATTTCAATTCCTTTAAAATATCCAATATCTTTTAAAATTCAAAGTCTTTTTACAATTCAAATTTCTTAACTGTGGGCTCCATTACAATACTTTCTTCCTTCAAGAGGGAAAAATATCAGAACACAGTCACAACAAAAAACAAAATCAAACTCAAACCACCCAATGTCTGGGATCCACTTACAAACTTTTAGGCTTCTCTAAGGGCTTTGGTAACTTCTCCAGCTCTGTCCTTTGTAGTACACACTTTGTCTTCTAGGCTCCACCTGCCTGTACACCACTGTTGTTGCTGTTGTTCTTGGTAGTCGTCTCATGGTACTGGCATCTCCAAAACACTGTCTTCTGCTGTAACTAGGCTTCACCAATAGCCTCTCATAGGCTATCTTCATGGTGCCAAGACTCAACTCCTTTGCATGACCCCTTCAGTCCTGGACCATGAATTGCTACTGAGGCTGCACCTTCACCAATGGCCTTCCATGGCCTCTCAGAGTGCTAAGCCTCAGCTGCTCTTCATGATCCCTTCATGCCTTCAAAACCAGTACCACCTGGGTGACTCTTACACATT
>JADRCC010093039.1:0-10291 GCA_019843855.1 Hylomyscus alleni
TCTCTGTATAGCCCTGGCTGTCCTGGAACTCACTCTGTAAACCAGGCTGGCCTCAAACTCAGAAATCTGCCTGCCTCTGCCTCCCAAGTGCTGGGATTAAAGGTGTGTGCCACCATCACCTGGCCAAACTGCATTTCTTATATCACCCTAATAACTAGCTGTGAAATCTTTCTGTTGATAACTAAATGTCAGTTCTGAGACTCCCATTCTCCCATTCTTATTAGATTATAAATTAAGATGTCATGAAACTGCCTTTGAATGATAGATTTACTATCACAATTTATTCTTTGTTTCTCAATGCTATAATACCCTTAACTCCTATCAGAATAAATCCAGATCTGTAATGTCAGAGACTTTTAGTAATCTAGAAGGTGAAAAGACTGTTCATTTGTATATAGTAAAAAATGTTAATGATAGCAACTGTGGGGTTAGTCAAAGTTAAGGAAGGGTAAAACCAGGAAAATGGGGCTATGTAGAGGAAAAAGATTCTAACATAAGAATACTAAGAGTGAAGATCCTACGGTTGATTGTATCCAGCTTGTTAAAAGAACAGGAGGGTCAACATTCCAGTAGAGAAATGAATAGGTATTCAAGTATGAAGCATAGTTAGAGAGCCGATAGGGACTTTGACCTTTTAGTTTTACTTATTTTATTAGTTGTTAGATTCGTACCAGGTGCTTTGGTCATTTTTATCACCCTTCCACTAACTTCTCCCAGATCTATCCCCTCTTGCATATCCATCTAACTTTAACAAACAAACAAGCAAACAACAGAAATCAACCAATCCAACAACCAAACAGACAAAAATCTCCTCAAGTTCAACCTATTCTGCCCATGTAATTTGGGGTATGTGGCCTTCCACTGGAGTGTGCCTACTTATTAGGATGTGTATATTAACAAAAGATACTTTTTTCCCAGAAGCTAAGCATTTTCACCAGCTCTGTGAATAGGGGAGGAATTTCATGATAAATACTTTGAGTATATTTGCTTTTTAAAATCTGAGCAAAAAGATGAAGGTTATATATACAGGCAAAATATTCATTTCTAACACCATATAAAATTGCATATCTAACAGAAGGATTTCATAGTAGCTTACTTCTCCACTGTTTTTGGGTAGTTTGAGAAATTAGATGATTTAAGTGTTGAATAAAGAATAATAATCTTAAGGATCATCGTGTTATATGTCTAAGTTCTATTTTAACAAAGCATTGAAATCACCACTTTATTCTACCAGGTAACTAGTAAAACTCCTTGCAAATGGAATTGGATATACAACTATAATGCCTCATTAATTAGTAATACTTATTTCAATCACATTAAAATATACCCTGGTTTCTGGAATAAGAAGATAATAAAATTTGTGAGATCTGACAACTAACAAGTTTTGGGAATAAGATTTTCTATCTTTCACTTTGTCAAACAAATCTGTAATTAACTAATTTAAGAAAAATGTTTTCATGTTCATTTATTTTGAATGTGTGTGTGGGGGGAGGGGTTGCATTTCTGCATGTATACCACACACATGCCTGGTAACCTCCTAAGTCAGAAAAGGGCATCAAGTCTCCTGGAAATGTAGTTATTGGGTGGTTGTGAATGATTTGATTGCTGTAAATTAAACCTGGGTCCTCTACCAACTCTACCATTTCTTCAGAATATCTAAATTTATTTTCAATACTCCATTTTTACTATGACTTTTTTATTGTATCTTGATCTGTTTATTCATTTGTTTTTATTTATAATATGATAGATACTTCTGACTAAACATGAAAATAGGATATAAACCTCACCAAAATTTTTATGCTAAATCATCAAATGGTGACTATTTCCCAATGAAATGAACACTAAATATGGTTCTCATCTATTCCCTCTTCACACTGTGAGCCATTGCCTAGAGGCACTGAAGAGAATTGAGGCCTATGCATTTTAATAACAAATGACTTCAAGATTATTGCAGCAACTTTGACTTTTGACAAACAACATATGACCTCCTGATAGAGAAGATTATGAAAAAGTAACAAACATTCTACATTACTCACTGCTTAAGTAAGAGTATAAAGGAAGTATTATGCTTCCCTTCAAAAACTTTACTTATTATACTCTTTATTTCAAGTGTCTGTGAGTTAAAATATGAATATGTACATAAAAAGTTTATATGTAAAATATAATGAACAGTCTATATATAATAAAATGTTAAATTGGAAATAAGAGTAAAAATTGATAGTTGCTTAATTTTAAAAATTAGGATGGGAATTTTAGACTCCATATTCTATGGAACATAAAAGCTTGATCATATATCCTTAGCACCTGCTTTCCGAAGTCTACCTTAAATCATAAAAAACATTAATAAGTTTACCTATAGGACGAATCTATAGCAGATGCAAGGAGGCATGACAAGAAAATTTGTCACATTTTCAAAACAATGTGATTGAACAATAACAACTGATTTATCAAGTAAACGTGCATTTTTGTTTCAGACATTAGAAACATCACTAATCCTGGAGATAAAAGTAGATTGAAAATGTAAGAGTACATTGGTTTTAGGTCTCTTTGTAAAGCTATAAGGTGAATGAATCTTTATGAGTCTTTATGGGGAGATTGTCTACTACAGCACATAAATGGAAATATTCCATGTGTATACTTTTTATTAGAAAACTGAAACATAAAGTTACAACACAATAAAAATAACAAGTGGTAACGTGGAGTCATACATATCACATTCTCGAGACATTCTCAGATGTATTTATTACTCTATGATGAAACTGAAACTTTAAGATGAGGAACAGAGAGACTATACTGGAAAAAGCTCTACCATACTACTACTTTAAAAGTTTTGATCAACAGCATGTCTATTTCAAGTTCGTTAGTCCACCAAATAAAAACATTTATATTTTTACGGATTTGAAATCAGCTTAAGCTTTTTGTGCCAGAAATACCAAAGGTACTTTTAATTAAATTTATTTTTATTATATACTTTAATTTTGTTTTAGTTATATACTTTGCAATATACTTTAATTTTTATTTATTTAATTTTTATTTTTATTTAGGTTTTTTGAGACAGGGTTTCTCTGTATAGCCCTGGCTGTCCTGTAACTCAACTTTGTAGACCAAGCTGGCCTCGAACTCAGAAATCTGCCTGCCTCTGCTTCCCAAGTACTGGGATTAAAGGCATGTGCCACTACCATCTGACTTAATTTTGGTTTTTAAAGACCACATGGAGTCACAGTATGTGGCTCTGGTTGTCCTGGAACTCACTATTTAAACCAGGCAAACCTTAACATCACAGAGATCCATCTCTTTTGACTCCCAAGTGCTTAGATTAAAAGTATGTTCCACTATGCTAGGTTTGTATTAACTTTATTTGGCATAATGTAGTCTTATTGTTCTGAGTCTTTGATTCACAGATATTTTACTATGGAGCTTTGCAAGAGCCATCTTGAAAATAATTCCATTTTTATTTATCTGTGTCTGATTAAAATTTCAAATCAGTTATTATAACAAGTCTCAGGATTTCATAAATAATATGAGAATTTCTGACTCCAACATTCTATAATACAAACAATTTTTATGTGGTATCATGAGTGTTCACACATGAGAAAATTATAGTCTGTTGTTGACATACAATATCATAACTCAGAGGCATTCAAGTCTTTATTTAAATATAAATATTTACCTCTAAAATCAACTACTTTTGATATTACAGTGGAGCATTTCTTTCAAAATATAATACTGTTTGTTTTTACTAGAAACTGATTCTACAGTGAGATAATATTTTATGTTTTTCATCATGTAGATCATGAGGTTTGATATTTATTACTTTTCAAGCTGGTGTTGGTCATAAAATTATAACTCTAAAATTCCATTTGCCTGGGAGTTATAGACTACTTCTATGATCCACTCAAGTGGTCCTAACAGACAAGATAATAATAACTTGAAGCCATAGAGATTAGCTCACTCGTTTTTCTACTTATGTCAGCCATTTAGTTTCTGCAAATGATCTGGAAACTAGCATTGTCTTTTTAGCTCAGAAATAAAACTATGGTTATTTCAACTATAAAAATAATATTTGAATAGATGTAAAGTAAATCATATTTAGTTAGACAGGAACTGAGGGAAAATGAGTTATGCTAGCTATTATAGTCATGTGATATTGAGACAGTTTCAGCATTAGAGATTAAATTTATGATAGGAAAAATTTCAGGTCCATTTGTGGTTAGCAACCTCCTCGTATATAAACTACCAGTTATCAAATAAGGACATAAATAAGTTCTCCAGGTGGAAGTATAGACCTTTCAGAGCAGAAGTCCGAAAGATTTCTAAGAAACCTAAAGACATTAAGTATATTCATAAGAATATATGTAGTATAGTATATTCATGAATATCAGGGAAAATCTCTGAAACCAAATAGAAATGTATTAAACAAAGATATTAATTAAACTGCTGAGTAAAGATTCCAAAAATTACATCAATATCCAGAAAAAGATAACTTGGCTGTAATCTTAAGAAACATGGACTTAGAAAGGCATGGTGTGGATAGCTATAATCTTGGTACTGGGATTCAAGTATAGGAAGATCACAAGGTTTTAACCAGCCAGCATTGCAAGATAAACACTGTTCAAAAAAAAAAAAAAACTATGAACTTATTATGTATTATGGATACTATTCTTGCCATACTAATTAATGTTTTAACTAATCATTACTATCAATGGCATACTAATATAACAAATGGCATAATAACAATCATATGCTAGTGATTATACCTCTTCACTGTTTAAAAGGTACTTTATTTTAATGTTATAAAAACATACTTGAGAGATTTCAAACTTTTTTGTTTTTAACTTAGAATAACCTATTTAAGTGTTTTTAAATAACATGGGTTTCTACTGCTGAATAAGTCAATAAAAATAAGATGTTTGCCACCCAAAGCAGTCTTTTCAGAGAAAGAGTTATAATCCTCTTCTGAAGGGCATGGATCAAGAGAGTCCTTGGCTGACACATTACTGGTGACTAAAGCCAGAGGTTGTCTGGGTCCCCTTGGCCTTTCTCCCCAGGAGCTGTCTAGACATCTGCCAGTCCAGCATGGACATAACCTGAGGTAGCAATACCACTTAAAGTGGAATGAGAGCTGGAAGATGCCATTGGCAAACTGGCAGCAAAAGTAATGGCAGTACGAGTACTCCCACTTTCAACTGACAAACTTGAAGGCAATGTCCTCATAGGGCAGGCTAGCATCAAAGTATAGGATGGAAAAGTCCTGGTTTATCAGATAGGACTCCAGGAATGCTCTAGCATGGTGTGATTGCAGATGAGTTCAGGTAGAAGATGTTGAACTTGTAGGCCTGCACAATATTGGACTGGTGGTTGTTCAAATCATAGTGCTTTTTGTTATACTTGTTCCACTAGACACAGATGTGTACACAGTTGAAGAAGCTAGGCTTGCATGCAGCTAATACTTGTCAGCCTACAAGTAGACATGGCAGCCTGGTGACATCTCCAGTCTGAACTGCTCCTAGTCCTTCCTCTTGCCCTTGGCACTCTTGCTGGTGTTACCAGTGACCTTGAGATGCAGAGTCAGAAGGGCCTCTTGAGACTCTAGCAAGTATGCAGCTCCTATGCCTTGTGCAACCATTGTCTGTAGTACCTAGTGACGTAGACTGACAAGTTCTTCTGGATCAGGTCTTCCTCCATCAGCACCTCTTTGCCTTCTGCTTTGGCTTCTGCTTCCACCTCTCCAGTTGCCAGAACCTCCTTCGGGTTCCTTGGGGTCCACTGAAGGCCCAGGGCTAGGGGCCATCTCTTCAGGCTTGGATTTAAGGATTGAGAACATCACAACCTGCTCCTGCTTGAATTTGAACTGCTTCTGCAAAAGAGTATCCTGATGGGGCTCACAGAGCCTGGCCCTGACCATGTGTGCAGGCAACTTCTGCAGCAAGCTCTTCCAATAGTCCATGAGTTTGAGGCTGCCAGCATGGATCTTGCTCTTGATGCCCTGGAAGATGACATACAGATGGCCGTATGTCTTCCTCTTGAACACTGTATTAGTCAGGGTTCTCTATAGTCACAAAATTTATGGAATGTCTGTATATATTAAGGTAAATTATTGGAAAAACTTATAGTCCTTGTCCAACTAATCAAACAATGGGCAGTTAGAAATCCAAAAGTCTAGTTATTAGTCCTACAAGGTTAAGTGTTTCAGCTGGTTTTCAGCTAGGCTGTATAAACTGGAATCTTGAAGAAGTAGGTTCCAGCAGATGTGCTGGCAAATAAGTGCAAGCAGGCAAAGAAGAAGAAAACTTTCCTTCTTCCATTATCCTTATGTAGGCCTCCAGCAGAAGACATGACCTAAATTAATGGTGTGTACCACCATGACTAGATTTGGTATTTGCAAACTCAGAGATCGGTTTGCTTGTTTCCTGGGATTAAGGTGTGTATTACCCCATGCCAAGATCTGGGTCAGAAACCTGTGTCTTCCAGCCTCAAGATCTGGATTATAAGTCTGCCCTCCATTTATAGATTATAGTTAATTCCAGATGTAGTCAAGTTGACAAATAGGAACAGCCATCACAAAGACTGCACATTGGAGCTGACAGAGGTATTGATCCCCACAGGGCACTATTCTGGGCCTTTGCGGGAGGCCTCCAGGTTGGCACTTTAGTTTGTTGTGATTGTTGTCATGCACACCAGAAGTACAAGTTCTTCCCTGTTCTAGCTCCATGTAGCCTGGATGTTCTCTAGCTGGTCCTCCATATCTACCACTGTGAGGCGGCTGTGGAAGGTGTAAGGTTTCTGCATCTTTACCACCAGGTCTGATCCTCTGAACTGATACATACTTGGCCAGCAGGTTAATGGGCTTGGATCAGTTGTCTCAGATTCAGATCTTGTAGTGAAGCTTGGCCTGGCCTGCCACAGGCTTCAGCTTCGCTAGAGCTCTGGGACCATCATAGAGATTCTGAACTAGACACAGATGACCCTGAGAACAATGACCCTGTGCTCGTTCCTCACCTGAGTCAGAGTATGAGGACTAGTGCTGTGAGTGCCATTGAGGGGGTCAAGCATTTCAGCTTTGCCTCCCAGACCTCTGACACCTGTTTCCCTGCAATGCCTGTGTCTGCAGATGTGCTGACTGTATTCTTGAAGTCTCTATTGCTTCTGTAGCCTCGGGCTGCTCAGCCCATGTCTCCTGCTCCTACCCAGTGCAACCCACAGTGGATTCTTCTGGCCTGGCCTGAGGAACATAACAGTGGCTTGGGAAAAATGAAACATTCTCTGGGGCTTACTGCCTCAATCTTCTAACCTAAGCCTAGCCCTGGAAGCTTCTAGCCTCAATACAATCTCATTTAGACCGAAAATATTTTTAGCCTCTGAGATTTGCTGCTGATAAGCTCAAACTTTTTATCCTTTCTGAGCTTTCACTGGTTGGTTTAAGTCAGCTGTTCTGGCTCAAACTCCTCTTCAAGCTGACTGATTCTATCTAACTTCTCTCTCTCTCTCTTGGCCTCTACTGACTTGCTGTGCTTGGCCTCATATTAACTTTGGCAATATATTCTAATCTTCTGGCTCCTTCTCCTTTTCTGGCTTATTTTAAAACACAAAAATCCCAATTGTTTGATTTTACCAATGAAGACTCAGGGAACCTGATATTGTGGTGAAAACCCTCTAGTTCAGAGAAGAAAGTATTCAGCTGACCTTCCTACTCGACAGAAGTCTCAGAAGGAAAAAACTCCTTTCCCTTCTCCACAGTGTTAAATACCCTTCAAATCAATGACCTTCCTTTCTGTATACTTATGTTCATTCCCTGTCATGTAGCTGCTTGCTCTGCCTTTTGACTTATGGTTGACTTTAAGTAACTCTTGGGTTAAAGGTCTGTTCTAGGACTGAGCCACCAAACAAATACTTGTTTACAGTAAACAAAAATCTCTAGGATTAAAGACTAAGCTATAACTAGAAACAAATTCTTACAGTTCACAATCTCAGAGTTCATATGTGATCAAACAACCAGGAAACACTGACTGGACTGTTCATCTTTGCCTGTGTCTAACTTGTTCCTTCTGTACAACCTCTCTCTGTATATTTTTGGAAAAAAAATCAGTTGTTCAATACTTTGGAGGAAGTTTTGGAATAAGTATAATAATTCTAAATTATTTTTTTAAACAACAGAATTGGGTGGCATCTACTTTTGTCTATGTACATTTCATTCTCCTTTATAGTGTAAATTGACATTTACTTTCTTTATTAAATATTCAATATATCCAGGCATGGTTCATGGAAAGTTAAATTCCTCGTAATGATATATGTCACTAAAAGGCATCTACTGTAAAACTGAATATAGCTACATTCCATTAGGTAGGAAGGGTAAACAAATAATCTAAAGATGGTAGTTATCATACCATACTGTACATTTCTCATTTAACTTCCTTGCCTAACCAGTTTCATTTATATATTTTCTTAATTATCCCTCATTTTAAAAACATAGAAATTACTAATAGTAGACCATCTTTAAATGACAAGCAACTATCTCATGTACTTTAATTCATAAGCCTGCTTGTTTGTGCTGGTTATGGTGATTCTAATGAAGCACCCTAAGAAAGTGATGTTGAAAATTTGTAACTGATTGTGTCAGACTCTGGATATTATCATAAACAAGTGAACAGTACAGCAGTGATACTATGAGAAGAGAGGAAAATATAAATTTTCCTCTATCACATGTATCAAACATTACTGGTATCATAATGGCACATTCAACCTTTATGTTTTCATGTGACAATTTAAAATAGATTATGTTTCATTCAAAATCAATAGCATAGAAACCCTGTGAGAGCTCCTCTGGCATTTTTAATAATAGAAACCAATTTTACTAAGAACTTTGTTTCTCCCAGGCAGTTTATAGACAATATTTTATTTAATTTTAAATGAGTTTAGGATACCATGGGGTACATTAGTCACTTAACTTTTTTTCTTAAATTGTATACCATTTACCATTAAATCGTGTCTGTTTCAACTCCAGAATCTATCCCTTATCCATATATTTCTTTCATGTTTCCTTTATTTGTCTAGTTTAAAGCTAATAAAAATCTTTTTCTTGAACCAGAATAATAGTTTTCTTTCCCTACCATTGATTATTATATAGGTGAAATTTATCTATATTTGATGTCAGATCATCTAGTAAAGTGGTATAGTAAGGTAGGATAAGAAATTCCAATGCGACTCTCTTCAATATTAACTTAAACCATATTTGATATAATAACATGAATTTCTAGTGATTATTCTGATACTCAAATTCCATTCTAGCATAAAGATGTGGGCAGATTTTTATCTCTTTTAAGTACAGGAAAATATAGCAAATATTTTTGTTTAAATGCATGGTGTCTCATACGAAACTGAGAACAAGGATCCATTGCCATTGTCACAAACTTATTTGTTGCAGGGGCCTATTAAATTGTGAAAGCTTTGTGAGAAGTAGGCATTGATATTTAGGATAATATGTTTTTGACCTATCCAATCTTTATTTCATTTACCACATAGATCAACATGTAAAAATTTTGCATTAAATAATAATAACAATAACCTCACTAATCTCTGAGACCAACAACAAAAACATAATCCACTATGTATAAATATCCCTGCTTGGAGTAAGATTTGTATTATTGTTATTGTTCTTTCTTTTTTAAAATACTTTTTTTCCTGGTCTTGTTTTCTTCTTCTACATCCCTGAGGAGCTGATCTGAGTATGGGTTCCTTTTGAAGTTAATGGGAATTGTAGGCTTGGCTCAGCTCCAGAGTGTATAAAGCAAGATGAAAATCAGAGTCTTTAGTCTCCCGGCAGAAAACACCATCACAACACTTGCTGTGCTATTAAAGACTGCTTTCCTTTTTTGTTGTTTATTTTGAAGTAACGACACAAAACTATCAAGGAAGAGATTCTGTTACCAGCAACTATCAACATGGACTCTAAAGGAGGAAATAATTACAGGTATAAAGTTTGTTTGAACAAATCCATACTATTTTGAAGTTTCTTTTAAAGATCTAGACTATGTTTCAACTAGTTTAGATATCATGTTATCTGCTAAAGATCGAAAAGTACATGTTAATGATGTCTTTAAAGTATTTTTGTCTTCACTAATCTTTTGCATTCCGTATTTCAAAATGTCCTTTTCTTGGAATAAAGGACCTTTTTGTAGTGGTAAGAAATTAAATACAGATCTCTATACACCATTAGCAAGCACTCTTACCACTGCTCTAAACATCCAGCAATATATATATATATATATATATATATATATATATATATATATAT
>JADRCC010093104.1:0-11670 GCA_019843855.1 Hylomyscus alleni
GTGTGTCCTGACTGTAGTTACCATGGGGATCCGTGTGTCCTGACGATAGTTACTGTGCGGATCTGTGTGTCCCAACTATAGTTACCATGGGGATCCACGTGTCCTGACTGGTACCCAAGCTCTCTGAGGCAATGCTGAGGAAGAGGCTGGTTTCTGGGCCACAATTTGAGCAGTGATAACCCTGCTCAGAGGTCAGGCAATATCCTTTCCAAAGGCCCCCAGCCTGTTACTAGCTATGTGACACCTGTAGGGCCCAGAACCTATAAAAGAGACATAAGTAGTACTTGCTTTTCAGAAGCAAGTAACTGTGAGCCTTACACGAGACTGAGTTGTTTCCTATTGCCTGGCATGGTTAACAATTATGTGAATGTTTATCATATATATTTATACATCTTGTTGCCCAGAGGTTAAACCAAATTCCTGCCCAGCTTCTTCTCAGGGACTAGGGAGCTAGAAATGCAGAGGAAGGAATTGGGGCAAATAATATTTAACTCTCCCTGCTGTGACCAAAGGACCAGGAATTCTTACTGGTACCTACGTGTAAATGCAGACTTCTTCTAGAGCTTTCTATAGGGCATCCAAGGGTCATAAGCACTGGGAACACACAATTAAAACAGAAATTCTGCATCTAGGAGCCAGGTACATAATCCCGGAAAGGGGACAAATGTAGTCAGGGGCTGGGATCCCCATAAGAATGTTCCTGTGTCCCCTGAATACATCATGGACTAGGGGTTGACAGCTCTGTGTTCTAGTCACCTCTTAGTCACATGGGGCCCTGTGTCTGTGGCAAAGCAAAGACCATTACCAATTTTTAGGTTTAGAATCTTCCAGACAAGATGAACGTATACAAGATGAGCGTATACTAGTGTGCTTGGGGTAAAGTTGTGTACATTTGTATATAAGGCTCCTCTATAATAAGTGCCCCAGAGCTTCCCACCCTTCAGGAGCTGGTGAAGTTGACTAATTGTGGGAGCTAATGAGAAAAACACTCATTCCTGAAGGCTGGAGACTGCCCCTGCCTTTGAGAACTGGTAAGGGGTAAGGTACCTGGGGATGAAGGTTCTTTACTTCAATGGAGGTGATGCAAGCGCTAGGCTTTGTCTAAGAGAGGGTGTCCTTTTCCAGCACAGAGGTGGAGAAGTCTTGGTCACACTGAAGTGGGGAGTCCTCACTGCACCCCTTCCTGTGGGGTTGCAGTTCCCCCTGCAGGCCTCCTCTTTATGCAGATCCTAGTTTGAGAGAGAAGATCAGAAGGACCAGGCCAAGCTTTGCTTCGCACCCCACCTTTCCAAAAATACCCAATTTGACCCTTGGTGGCAGTCTCTGGCATAGACTGGACCCCTGTTGGTTCTGTTCTCCCTGCGCCCTCTGCTCTGTGGGTACAGTTGCAGGACCTTAGAAGGGGATCCCCTCAGAAAGGGTTGGCTGAGGCCACTGGGAAGCCCAAGCTCTGCCCATTTTGGATGTCTCCTCCTCAGGCCCTGTTTCTTCTAATCTGAGGTAGGGAGGCCAGCAAATGCCTGCCCTTAAGGGGACAGGGTTAGATGTGTGACTTAATAAAGCTGAGAGCCACAAGTAATCCCCTAAGTACTTCGCCTTGTAACCTAAGATTATCTGGCCCACAAACACCTGTTTTCACTCCTTTGCTGACCGTAGTATAAAAAGCATGCTGGTTAATGACTCTAGGAACCGACAAGGAAAGGAATGCACTCACATTTGTCCTATCTTGGAATATCTCCTCAGGAGCCAGGTGGCACGTGCCATGCCCGCTCCAAGGTTGAGGAAGGACTGGAAGGGTTCACCCAAGTTTCTATCCATATATAGTCATTAGGACCCAGGGGGAAGACTTGAAGGTCAGGGTCAAGCTTTGGCAGTTCTTGGGTTACCACAGCAACTAACACCCTTCATGGTGGATAGCAGGTCAATCCTTCAAATCCCTACTCTGTGGACCCTACAGGCTTGGAGGGAGGCAGGCGATCCAGAGGACCCAAGCTGGGAGGCATAACACTGGATACCAGGCACAAATGGAGCTTCCTGCAGTGGGAGCTAGATTGATATAGACTCTTGAGAAGCAGGGCAGTGCCAACCCTGTGAACTGACTAATCATGTTCTAATCATTTAGAACTGCAAGTCTCTGCTTCGGGTGGCACAGAAGATGTTGGCAATTTGTTGGAGAATCATTTCTCTGCTGGAGACGCAAGTCTAGAGGAGAAAGAAAGGGCGCTTTATGCAGATGCGGCCCCTGGAGACAAGAACCTACTCCTTCACTACCCAGACGGCAGGGAGGCTGACAGCTTGGAGCAGACTCCCGCAGGGGCCCCTTCCACTGCCAACGGCCAGGGCTCCGAATCCGAAGCTAGCCTGTCCAATACCTCAGCTGCAGAGTCAGCTCCACCTGGGCATGCCGAAGGGCCTGGGGAGGAAGAGGGCCCACATGCAGCAGGCACCCTTCCTCCAGGAGGGGTTGAGGGGCCAGAAGAAGAGAGGCCAGAGTTCAGTTCTGGAGGGGAACCAGGACAGGAGGAGGCCAGGGTGGGGGTCCCCACAGAGGGGGCTGCCAGTATGGAGTCAGAAGTGCAAGAGGGAAGTAGTGGGGTCCCTGAGGAATTACAGGGACTCTTAGGAGATGGGCCCAAGAAAGAAGCAGTAGGGACAGCAGGGTCTGTAGCCACCCCGTTCTCTCCTGCCACAGAGGGTGAAGAGGCAGAAGGTGAGAGCAACACAGGCTCTGGTCACCAATCCACAGAGCTAGATGGAGCCCAGGATGCTTTACCTTTTGGAGATAGATCGGAAGCCAGGGAGGGAGCCGAGGATAAGTCCCAGGACCACTCCCTGCCGTCAGAGGGTACAGCCATCCCAGAGCCTGATCACCAGCCCACAGACCTACATGCAGTCTCTGACAGGGCATCTTCTGGAGTGGAGGCAGAAGAAGGTGCAGAAGAATCAAAGGCTGAGGTGGATACAGAATCTGGGGAGAAGGCTACAGGTCAGGTGTCAGGGATGTCCGAGGAGGGCCTGGCTGAGGCCTCCTCTGAAGAAGATGGTGGTGAGGATGAAGGAGCTCCATCTGGAGAAGAGTCTGGAGAAGACAGTGGTGATGGAGCTAGCTCAGAAGAAGAGGGGAGCACCCCTGGGGAGGCTGGAGAGCCCCAAAAAGCACCAGGAGCCACGGGACATGAGGAGGAAGGGGCCCAGCTTGATGTGGAAGATTTGAACACAGGGTCTGAGGGCGGCAAGACCCGGGACACAGAAGCAGAGGCATCCGAAGAGAGACAACAAGGGAGAGGGAATCCTGTAATTGCTCATTGGGGTAGGAATTAATTCCTCAGGCCAAGGACTCCCCAGCCCATACACTCTTTATGGAAATCTGTACATTGTGGGATAGACAGGGTGGGTGGGAGAACCCCTGCTTAGTTCTGGCTCTCAGATCGGTGCAGATAGTCCACTGAGGCACATCCTTAGCTGCTTGCCTTCTGTGTGGATGGCTCCAGAAGGACCAGGCCATTTTCAAGGAGACTGCTCTTTAGAGCTGCTAGGTGTGGATCACTCTTAAGGACAAGGGGCTGATTTTAAATTTATGGTCCTGAGATCGGCTGCTGGAGGGAAGTGTAGGGGATGGGAGGGCAGGTTAGGCATCCCTCTTCTGCGCCAGAAGCCAAGTCTGCTCATGAAGACTTCCTACAATGAGGTGTAAAAGTCAGGAATCAAGGGGCCAGGGTCATGATGTGAGAACTCAGGCTGACTGCAACCTCCAACTGCTCTCAAATGCTCCTCTAGAGTAAAGCAGCCTTCTGAGGACAGGGAAGGAGAAAGAGAGGGGCTGAGCCACTGGGCAGCATCTGGGGTGATCTGGTTAGGGCCTGCAGAGCTCATGTGATATGTGTGTGGATAGAAGAAACTGGCTTTCAGGGCAGAGGCTGGGTCATTCATTCACTTTTCTAGTTGGATTCCTTATAGATTTCCTTAAAGCTACTCCCTCCCTCCTTGAGGCAGGAGCTTATGTATTTCAGGCTGGGCTTGAACTCATTATATAATGGTCAAGGCGGCCTTCAGCTCCTGATCTTCCAGCCTCAGCCTCTAGCATGCTCTGATGTACCACATCACATGTACATCACATGTACCACATCACATGTAGCCACATGCCTGGCTTCTTACAGAACTTAATGTTCCTGTTCTCTTTATATACTTATTCTTTCTACAAGGAGGCAGAGCTGTAAGCAGTAAGCTTTCCTTATCATATCTGGATCTGGGAGCAGGGATTGCCTAAACACTGCACATGCAGACACTGGCCTCCCTCTATCCACAAGCCTGTCACACTCTACTAATCTCAGATCCCTGAATAGGCAGCTTTGCTAGAAACGAGTGACCTCAGGGGCTAGGGAACGTGAACAACACCTTCTCAGGACTCATCAGTTATGGGCATCTCTTGTTTGCTTGGTCAGTGGCACAGCTGACCTGTTGGTGGCTGTCAGTACATACACATATGCCCACACGCCTGCAGTGGGTCTTTCTATTCATTTCCAGTAAGTGTTATTCTGATAAGATGTTCATTCAGTTGGTCTTGTGTGTGAGCAGAGTCTCCCAATAGCTCTCTTTGCCCTGGAATAAAGTGTGAACCCCAGTGTTGGTCTTTAAAGATGTCTGTCAGCTCCTGGAGCACCCAGCCCTCTCTTTGTCAGGCAACCTATGTGGCCCATCATGGAAAACTACTTTCTTTTCTTTACTAACTCTAGCTCAGCAGCAGATGTCAGAGAAGGGTTCTCTGGCTTCCCCTGCTAAACCCACAAACACTCTTCCTAGACCCTCGAGGCTACTATACCTTCCTTACTACTCAAAATGACCACATATTTTAAAGACAGTTTATCAACTCCTTCCCATTAGACTGTAGGACAACTCCCTAAGCGCATAGGCTGTGCCTGTGTAAGCATTACTCTATTGCCAGTATGACATTTGGGACTTGGCATGTGACAGGTGTCTGATTTGTTTTATTTTTTGAAACAATTTCTTTCTATCCAGCCTGGGTCAGCCTAGACCTTAAAATTCACTTCTCTTGCATCTCAAGTGCTAAGATCATAGGCATGTGATATCACTTTCTGTGCTCAATGCAGTTAAAAAAAAATAACTACAGTGAGTGGGGTGGGGTGACAGTTCACCATCATCCTGGTTTGTCTCTGTTGTGACAGAACACCACAAACAACTTGAGGAGAAAGGGAGTTGCTTGGCTTATAGCTTACAGTCCATCTACTTGAGGGAAGCTGAGGCAGGAACTGAAGCAGAGACTGTGGAGGAACACGGCTTAATGACTTACTCCCTCTGCTTTGCTCGGCCTGCTTTCTTACATAGCCCAGGCCCATCTGCCTAGGAATGACACCACCCACAGTGGGTGGAGCCCCTACATTAATTAAGGGAATCAGGACGGATGAGGCTCAGGTGACACTGATGCATGAAGTTGACACTAAAACCAACCGTCACAGACAGTAAAACGCTCACCTCACAACTGTGAGGACCTGAGTTTGATCTCCAGTACCCACAGAAAAAGCCAAGTGTGGTGTTGTGCATTTGTAATCCCAACACTGGTGAGGAGGGACACACAGATCCTTGGCTATTTAAGCCTAACGGGTGAGCCCTAGGTACCAGTGACAGACCTTGTCAAAAGTAAAAGACAGATAAGTACACAAGGTGGGTAGAGCTGGAAGAATGACACCACAGGTTGACCTCTGACCTCCACACATGCCCCTACACATATGCTCATGCATACTCTTGTACACTAGCATGTACACAAACACATAGATCATGGATCTTAAAAGTTATGTGTACCTTTAAAATTCATTCGATTTGGCAACTTGGTTCTGCATCTTCCTGAGGTCCAGCCCAGCTCCCTCTCTGTGAGGCTTGCAGCGTTACTGGCTGAGTTTTGCTGACCCCCACATTGTCTGCTTCTCTTCCCAGAAGAGGCGGAGGATGTGAGTGAAGAAGCCCCCATGAGGGACCGCTCCCACATCGAGAAAACCCTGATGCTGAATGAGGACAAGCCAGCTGACGACTACTCAGGTAACTGGGGAGGGAGATGGGCTGAGATCCAGGGCACCAGAGCTCTGTAGTTCTGAGGCCAGGGGAACCACAAAGAAGAGGAGGTGAGGGGCTCAGGCTGGGGGAGGGAGAAGATAACCAAGCTGAGGGCACAGTAGCAGAGTAGAAGATAAACTTCAGAGCCATCACCTGTAGGATGCAACCCACTACCCACTGCCGCCTTTAGGCAGAGAGGATGGTTAATAAAAATTTATCCTAGCTGCTTTGGGTTTTAGTTTACAGAGCTCTTTTGTGTCTCCTATTCTCTTCTGCCTCTATAATGAACCAAGGATTTCAGTGGAGGTTTGTTAACCTTTCTTAACTGATTAACTAGCCAGGCTCGGATTAATACAGCAAGTTGCTCTTGGCAAACTGCCAGAGAATAGCAGTGCAAGGACTAGAACTGTACTAACCTGATATACTAACCTGATAGCGCTCTTTACACTGTCCTTGTATAAGGAGGACACCTCAAAGCTCTCAGTTGTACCCTGGGTTTCTGCTCTCCCAGAGCATGGAGCATGTCTGAATTCTCCCAGGATCATTGTGCCATGGTCCTGCTGGGCACCTGGCCTCCTTCCCTTCTAGACCTTGGCAGCATAAACAGAGATAAAGACATAAGATTCTCATCTCCTAAGGAGAGAGCTTTCAGTCAGGTTGAAGGCAACCTCATTTTTCTGGATACAGTATTGAAGTGAGGAAGAGAGTATAGGGTTCCAATTTAATTTTTCCTGACACCCGTCTCATGTAGCTCAGGTTGTTCTCAAACTCCCAAAGAAGCAGGGAATAACCTTGAACTCCTAATCCCCCTAGTGGAGATTACAGGTGTGAAGCACCATACCTGTGCTATTGTTATGGTGCTGGGGATTGAACCCAGGGCTTTGTGCTTGTGCATGCTAGATAGGTACTTTACCTAGTGAGCCATATCTCTGCCTAATATGATAATGATAGTAATAATGATATTAACAATAATAGCTATTATTACTATCATTATCATATTATTATTATTGACAGTGTCTCACTATGTAACCTGACTGGCCTGGAACTTGCTATGTAGACCACAGTACCCCTGGAGGCACAGAAACTCAGTTATTCTGTCTCTTGAATACTAGAATTAAAAGTGTATGACACAGTACCTGGCCAAGAATGAATTTCTGGTTTTGTTTTTAAAGTATCTCAGGAGACTTTTCAGATTGGGTAGGAAAATGCTTCTGAACTGAGAATTTCTGAGGGTGGGAGGTGGACCAGCTCCTTCCCAAACACAATCACTCCACAGTCTTTGCGGCCAGTGGTTCTTCTCACCAGGGAGAGAGAGAGACTCTCTCAGTGTATGAGATTGTTGTAAGCTAAGGAGAAGCCTGGGGTGGCCCTGTGTGAAGTTTACTCCTTGCCTCTCTCTCCCAGCGGTGCTGCAGCGGCTTCGGAAGATCTATCATACATCCATCAAGCCCCTGGAGCAGTCTTACAAGTACAATGAGCTTCGGCAGCACGAGATCACAGGTACAGCATCATGGCCCAGAATCCTGGTGCCCACATAGGCTCACAAGATCCATATGTAATGTGTGCCTGGCACGAGAAGTGACCTCTCCTACTGGAGTGAGTGCTCGGTACTGTAAGAGTTTGCTAAGAACTTTGTCTCAGCAGTAGGCATTTTGATTTCCAGGGTAGTAAGGCCTGTGCGGTCCCTCCTGAGCACCTCCAAGCCCCATTTACTTCGACTTCCATATGATCTACCTTGCCTCCTTATTGTTCCTCCTGGAAGGCCTCCTGTGGCCTCCTGAATGATAATGACGATGACCATGATGATAATGGTGGTGATGATAATGACGACAACAACAATGACGATGACAATGACACAAAGATGATGATAATTTCCAAGGCAGAGTATCACCATGTAGCTCAGGCTGGCCTTGAACTTCTTGAACCTTAGACCCTCTTGCCTTAGCTTCCTGAGAGCTAGGTTTACTCCTTCCTTCCTTCCTTCCTTCCTTCCTTCCTTCCTTCCTTCCTTCCTTCCTTCCTTCCTTCCTTCCTTCCTTCTTTCTTTCTTTCTTTCTTTTTTTTTTTTTTGATTTTTCGAGACAGGGTTTCTCTGTATAGCCCTGGATGTCCTGGAACTCACTCTGTGGACCAGGCTGGCCTCGAACTCAGAAATCTGCCTGCCTCTGCCTCTCAAGTACTGGGATTAAAGGCGTGTGCCACCACCACCTGGTTATTTATTTCTTATATATAAGTACACTGTAGCTGTCTTCAGACATTCCAGAAGAGAGCGTCAGATCTCATTATGGATGGTGAGCCACCATGTGGTTGCTGGGATTTGAACTCAGGATCTTCGTAAGAGTAGTCAGTGCTCTTAACCGCTGAGCCATCTCTCCAGTCCAGGTCTGGATTCTTTTAAAACTTGGTTTTCAAAATAATAAAGTAAGACATACTTGTTTCAACTGTATTCAAATACTATAAAATAATATAAATTGTAAAGTAAAGCCTTGCATGATGGCATATAACTGTCATCCTAGATTTTGGGAGGCACAGGCAGGAGAACTGTAACTGTGAGGACAGATGAGACTACACAGTGAGTTCTGGGCTACTACATGGCAAGGCCCTGTCCCCAAAATACAACATCACACCATGTCACCCTCTCCCCCACACAAATTGTTTCTTAATCTCCAATTTATCCAGTTCCACTCCCAGAGACACCCACTATCACAGTTTGTTATAGTGCTCAAAACTATAGGATGTAATAGATTCTTCCAGACATTTCTTCTTTATCTGTGAATATAGAAATGTCTTTCTCTTCTTACATGCATGGGATCATATTGTACCAACTGTACATATGTGTATATACATGTGTGTATATACATGTAGATGTATGTGCATGCATGCTTGACTCATCTTTATTCTTTATTGAAGTTTCTTGGTCCTGTCTTCTAAGAATACACCAGGCTCTGTTCAACCACATATCCAATTCCTGAGGGACAAGAGGTGCTGTACATTTTCCAAAGTTTAAAATATGAAGGCAAATATCTGTGAGTTTGAGGCCAGCCTGGTCTACATAGTGAGACAAGGGCAGCCAGAGGTTTTTTTGGAGGGGGAGAATCCAGGTATAGTAGCACACACCTTTAATCCCAACTTTCAGGAAGCACAGGCAGGTGGATCTCTGTGAGTTTGAGGCCAGCCTAGTCTACAGAGTGAATTCCAGGACAGCCAGGGCTACACAGAGAAATATTGTCTTGAAAAAACAACAAACAAATAAGTGGGGCTAGTGAGATGGCTCAGCAAGTAAAAGTACTTTCCTCTAAGCCTGATAGCCTGAGTTCAGCTCCTGAACTCCACAGAGTAGGAGAGAATCAGGTCCTGCAAGTTGCCGTCTGGCCTTCTATACACATATCACGCTGTGCACCCCCCCCCCAAACATACCAATATATATATATATGCGTGCCAAAGCTGGGCATGGTGGCTATGCTTATAGTCTCAGCACTTGTAAGGCTGAGGCAATAGAATGACTAAGAATTTAGATCAAGCCTGGGCTACACAATGAATTTCAGGTCACCACAGGCTTTAGAGTGGGATGCTATCTGAACAAAATGAAATCAAACAATTCCAAACACTTAGCATAATCACTATATATTTTGTGTGTACAGATATTTGTAAGACATGTTTTGCTTGCTTGTTTGTCTTTAAAATAGTACAGTAAAGGGGCTGACAAGATGGTCTAGTGGGTAAATACACCCGCACCCCAATACAGCCTTAATTCAATCCCTGGACCTATATGGTGGGAAGAGAGAACCAACTCCCATAATTTATCCTCTGGCAAACCCCAGCCCCACAAATACATGTTTAAAAATTATTGTAGAACACTAGAATTAAGCATTTTGATCATTGTTAGAAAATTGCCTTGAAATACTCCAATGTGTATTCACAAGAACATACCAGAGAATTCTTGTTCCACCATGGTTTGCCATCTTTGAAAGTGTGACTCATTTTTCAGTGCTGGGAGTACAACCCCAGACTTTAGACATGCTAAGCAGGTGCCCTGTCACTGAGCTATAGCCACAGCTACTCTTACTCCTGGTTTAAAGCTTTCATAATTGTTATTTTTTTTCTTTTCAGTTCTGGGGATGGAACCCAGGGCCTTGAGCATCCTAGGCAAGTGCTCTACTGTGGAGCTATAACCCCAGCCCTTGTTTTAATTGTGAATCACATCACAAATCTCTTCCTGTGTTACTTGGCAATTTCCATATTACTCTAATGCCTACTGAGTAGCTGTGGTATCTGAGGGCATTTACAGTCCTGCTCTACAGAAAAGGAACCTAATGCCCAGGCAGTGCTGGTTGCTCTGGCCACTGTCAGGATTGCGATTCCGTTTCTTTCCCCAGGGAGTAAAACACCCTGTTCCGTCAGTTCCTATACCATTCTTACAAGCCTAAGAACCAGCCGCCCTCCCTTGCTTCTTAGAGCATGTGCAGACCTGGTATGAGGTTACAGAACCTGCCAATGGCTGGCTTTCTTCTGTCCTCTGTCCTTGTCTTCTCTCCCTACTCTGACACCAAGAGTGGCATGACCCTCCCAGGGAAACTCCAAACTTAAAGCCTCAGTGGCCAAGAGGCTGCCAGCTGCCCCTGGATTGGCTCTCAGCAAAGGCCAATTGGCTCTTTTCTGGCTTCCCTTTCTGGCCTTGGCTTCTCTGTCCTAATGTCTTGCCAGCTTCCTGCATGACCCCTATCCTTCAAGCTTATTACTGGTCACCCACATATGCCCACGATGCCCCCAGCTGTGCAGAGTTGGAACAGCAACACCCGAAGCTCTGTCTCACATAACCAGCATTGGCTTTTTGGAAAAATCCGTAACTGGACATAACCCCCTTGAGATGCTCTTCCATTCTGTCCCAAGGCTGAGTGTCTCTCATGTATGTTTGTTTTTTAAGATTTATTTATTTTATTTTATGTGTATGAGTACACTGTAGCTGTACAGTTGACTGTGAGCCATCATGTAGCTGCTGGGAATTGGACTCAGGACGGCCCCTCTCGCTCCAGCCCCACTCGCTCTGCGTTATACACTGCAGCTGTCTTCAGATGCACCAGAAGAGGGCGTCAGATCTCATTACGAGTGGTTGTGAGCCACCATGTGGTTGCTGGGATCCGAACTCAGGACCTTCAGAAGAGCAGTCGGTGCTCTTACCCGCTGAGCTATCTCTCCAGCCCGCCTCTCATGTATGTTTACACACAAGAGGGAAGGGGCAGCCCATGGACTTGTGCTCACCATGTAGGAGACATCATGGTTTAGGACCTTGCTTTACCCCCAGAGGAACAAAGCCAGTACATCCAAAAGCTAGGTGCAGAAGGGCTTCATTCGTACTGTACACTGTACAGAAAAGAATGGACAGCATTGGTATGTACAACACGGTGTATGCACAGTAAGGCAGCTGAAAAATGCCAGAAATTAGCATTGGTGTCCTGGGTATACAAATATAGATAGTCCCAGCTACTCTGGAGGCTGAGGCAGGAGAATCACTTGATTCTTGAGTCCAGAACTTTGAGAACATCCTGGGAAATATAACCTCATCTCAAAAGAAAACAGAAAAACAAACAAACAAAAAAAAAAAAA
>JADRCC010093309.1:0-11657 GCA_019843855.1 Hylomyscus alleni
TGTGTGTGTGTGTGTGTGTGTGTGTGTGTGTGTGAGTGCACATGTGTGTTTACAGGCACATAAGTGCATAAGGCTAATAAGTTCATGCATGAATGTGGAGGCCAAAGCTTTCTGCCTTATTCCCTTGAGACTGGGTCACCCCTTTAATAGGAAGCTTGTTGTTCCAGCCAGGATGGCTGACTAGCAAGCTTGGAATCTGTCTTTGACTCTTCAGTTCATTTATGCCCAGCTTTTTCCTTGGGTGCTGGGGTTTTGAACTCACATCCTCATGCTTACAGAACACAAACTCTTATCCACTGAACCATCTCCCTAGATTCTAAATAATAAAAATTTCCCCATGAGGTTATTTACTTCTAGAAGACAAATATATTCCGAGTGGGTAAATATCCAACTTTGAGTCCTACTGACTCGTGTCTGAGTTTCCTGGGCAAAGACAACAGCCAAGATATTTAGAGCTGTACACATAGTGATGGGATTTCTTATGGTGATTCTGTCATGCTTTGATTAAGGTACGGTTACCATTGCTGCTCTCCAGGTTCAGGCTCTACTGTGCTGATCTGTAAATTAATTACCAAGTATGGAACTTGATGCCACATGAAATCCACAGTGGAAGTCGGTCCAGGGCTACTTTCATCTTTTCTACATATTCAGCATATACACTTTCTTGATTCTCTCTCTCTTTTTTTTTTTTTTCTCACTAAAAGTCCTATAATTGGAGGCTGGAGAAATGGCTCAATGGTTAAGAGCACTGGCTGCTCTTCAGAGGTCCTGAGTTCAATTCCCAGCAGCCACAAAGTGGCTCACAATCATCCCTCATGGGATCTGATGCCCTCTTCTGGTATGTCTGAAAATAGCAACAGCATACTCATATACATAAGATAAATAAATCCCTTTTTAAAAATCTTACAATTGTCTGAGAGTTTCATACATGCATATGTTGTGCTTTGATGAAATTCACCCCCTGTGCAGTCCCCTCCCCTGGAATTCCCCTCTCATCCACACCACCACTTTTCCTCGCCGACAGCGTGTGCTGTTGGTCTTTAGAATCCACTGTGTCGGGGCTGGTGAGATGGTTCAGTGGGTAAGAGCACCAACTGCTCCTCCAAAGGTCGTGAGTTCAAATCCCAGCAACCACATGGTGGCTCACAACCACCCGTAAGGAAATCTGATGCCCTCTTCTGGTGCATCTGAAGACAGCTACAGTGTACTTACTTATAATAATAAATAAACCTTTAAAAAAAAACTTTTAAAAAAAAAGAATCCACTGTGTCCAGTTAGTGCTGACTGTGTGTACACAGGTGTGGCATCATCTTCTGGGGTACAGTAGCCCAACAGGGTCATATTCCTGAAAAAACAAATTGACTCTCCCTCACTCAGCAGCCATCCGTTACCAATAGCTCCTCAGATAGGGTTTATGAGCCCTCCCCATCCATGCTTGGATTTTGGTTGTCATGATCTTGGTCAAGTTTTGTGCATACAGGGAGGGGATAGTACACATATGTTGTTTAATGTTAACACTCACCCATGCTGGTGGATTTAACACCTTCTAAAGATATGAGTCTCTACAGTCATAGCTCTTCACTGCAGTGAAGCTTCTCTGATCAAGGCTGAGGGTAGCATATCTATGGATATAAATAGATATTTTAAGGCAATTTGGTACTATGTCAATTTAGCTAAATGATAGTATTCAGTTACCCCTAAGACCTATGACCCCCCACCCCTTTTGCCATGGAGTTTTGCCCAGGTATATATTAGAAAGAATGGGTTTTCTTCTGTAGATTAGGCCTCAAATCCAGTTAGAGAGCAACTGGTGATCCCCACAGTATTAGTACCCCTACTGTACAAAGAGACCTCTTACCTGTCAGGTTGGTTCCACGGTTCACAGGGTTCACAGCTGGACAAAGACCACTGATAGGGCTTCTCCTCTCCTACCAACCTACATAACACTTTCTGAAACAATTATAAGCTAGCTGGCAGCGAGGAAGCTTCCAGATCAGTTTTAGCTTGGTTGGTCTATGTTATGCAACTGAAGCATGGTGTGCGGTGTCTTCAACAGTAGGGCCTTATCATATACTTCTGGTGGAAAATCCAAAGGAGTAGGAAGAGCTTGTGTTGTGTTGGGGAGTATCCTCTGGGGCCTTCTTGATCACTGAGTATAACACCTCTCAAATTGGAGTTTTGTTTAATGGTCCACAGTTCCTAGGGACAGCTTTTTCCAGCCAGCTGGGAATCATTACAACTTTAAGAAAGAATTGATATGTATTTAATTTAGCAAGGTAGCAGGCTTCCACTTGGCTTTGTCATATCCCTTCATTTTGGTTCTCCTTCCTTGCCATGTTGTCTCCCTTATCCCCACCCCTTCCCTGTTTAAGACAGAGAGACTTAAATTCCCAGTATTCCCCGTCTCCATTTTTATATATACCAATTTTTGCTCAAGTGCTCATTTTCATTTCAGTAGCTAGGGATAGGATTTCAGGCAGCCCTTTATTTGTGAATATTTTTCTAAGTCATTAAAATTCTTCTGGCATGCCTTTTTATTTCTGAAGAGGCTTATGTGGGTTTATAAAATGTTAGATACATGGAGACTATGGCAACACACATAAGACCCGCACAGGTTCAAACCAGAAAAAAAATCCCAGCACTGAGAAAGAAAGCGGACACGAAGTCCCAGCCCTGGCCCAGAAACTATCTGCAATGGATTCTCTATGGAAAAGGGAAACTCAGTTTTCACCAATAGAGTGTCACTAGGTGTTTCAAGCATATGTCTAGGTCCCACGCCTAGGAGCAGTTGGCCAAAACAAAACAGACTCCATGGCTTTTTGTGAGGGGTAGGAGGAATTATGTCCTACTTTCTCTGTTTTAGTATTTTTATCTTTTTGGGTTTTTAAAATTTTTGTTTTAATTTTCATTTTTTGTTATATTTTTTTGAGAGAGAGAATGAAGTTAGAGCATTAGGAGGTAGGGAGAACCTGAGAGGAGCTGGGGGAGGGGAAAACATGATCTAAATAGAGTATCTGGAAAAAAATTAAATTAAAAAAAGCAAAAGAAAAAAATGTGAGCTCAAAAATCCCCCCATTCCTGGATAATTGGTTTGTGTCACTCTCTTTGACATCAGAAGCCAAGCATGCTTTTAAGAAACCATTGCAAAGTCACCACTTTATAATACCCAGCAACTTCCCGGGAGTAGCCTATATTTCTAACATCTCCAAACCACAAAAGGTACCAAATACATGTGGTGATGCTATTCTCATTTTATAGCAGGGAAAACTGAGAGCAGGGATTTAAAGGGTGTGTAAGTGCTGGTATTATTGCTGGAGATAGACCAGAACAAAGGCCTGTTTGTCTCTCTTACCCTTTACTTCCATGCACGAGACTATTTTCTTAGGATGAAGTTCTAGACACAGGAGTTATAAATCAAAGGATATGCAACACTTTACATTATTTATCAGGAAACGTATAAAAGGCAAGACACTTTTGGCAACTTCATCAAGCCCGAATCAAGAATCTTAAGGATTTAATTTGGTTCCAAAGTGCCGTTCAAAACTCGGTGCTCTAATCTTTGGCATGAAGGCCATATTCAAATTAGAGAAAAATGAGTTTCTTGTTTATGTAGATCATAAATTTCCTGCCAAGGCTCAAATGTGAATCTAAGAGGTCTTAAATTACAGACTGAGTGGTTAGAACTCACGGCACCACGTGCCGAGTCCTCTGCTTCTGGCGAATCGTGACCCATCTTTGATGAGTAATTCAGTCCTGAGGTTGTCAGCATGCAAAGGAGTCTCCCTCCAACCTGGCTTCAGGAGCAGAGGTAGAATTATTATTATTTTTTTTTGGACAGGATGTTCACATTCCTCTACAGAATGTCATTTCTTGATAAGTGGAGATGTATTTTTGTCAGGGAATCTGCTGCTCTGTGGAACAACCAATTTGATTAAAGCCTTAATTTTTCTTGGTATTAAACACAAGATAGAAAAACCTCCTTTTTTTTTTTTGGTGTGTTTGCTATGAGTTAATTTTGGTTTAATGGCTATATAAGGACCAGTCTTGAGTGAGTAAAAATATCATACTCTGTGATGTATTAGGTTTTAAAACTACTTTTATGTTTTGGATAGGAAAAAGGGTGGGCGCTCTCAGGTGGTTAGAATTCAGTGTTTTGCCACCGCATCACAAACGTATTTGATTATCTTCCTCTCTTGTGCTGGTGCTGGGGGGCGGGGTGGGGGTGGGGGGGCTAACAGTAAGGATGGTTAAGAGAATGCTCCTCCCTGACGTCATAGGCGTGCGACGCTTCTCACTGAGCTATCGCTCAGGGCTGTCCCTGAGACTCCTGAAATCCAAGCTGCTGCTGCCCTTGCTCTCGGTTGCTCAGTAGAACTCAAGGTTAAGGCTTAGGTGCTGAAGACAATACACTCACTGGTTACAAGACAGGGGATATCAAGTTAGTATGGTCCAGGAGGTTTCCTCCCCACTGATTAGCTCTGACAGTACAAGGACTTGCTAGGCAGACTCCTGGGAGGAACAATTCACCGACAGTCAGAGCCGGTGAAGCACCCAATGAACTAGAATGAACCCGAAGACCAGAATAAGAAATGCCTTCGAGTTCCATAGTAACATGAATGTAAGATACCATTTTGATTAATAAAAGCACATTCTGACTAGATTTCAGGTCCCCTCCACAGGAGAAAACATGTGCCTGCTAAACCTGGTCAAGAGCCCATGGTGGGAGCTCGTAAACCCCAAGGGTTAGCCTATCACTATTTTTTTTTCCTAAATAGACATAGTATCAAACTGCTTTCTAAATTCTTATCTCTAGGGCCCACAGATTAATGCAGACCTCGTCAGAGAAGTTTCTTTGTGCCGTGGAAAATAGTCAGTATAGAAACACAGGTATGGTCAAAGTACAGAGAGTAAATGTCTGTGAAGTGTTCAGCCGCAAATGGAACAGCCATGGGACCCCACTCCTTTGTTCTCGGGTAACACTGCCTCTCGGTGGGAATGATGGGGTAACACAGGAGAAAGAGAGTGCGTGCTAGAGGGAGAGTGTTTCCTCATGCTGTGCCCTAGGAGAGGGCATGAGATCTGGGGAGCAGGGGTCTAGTCTTCTGCAGAAATGAAGTCATTCTTCCATGGTCCTAGAGAAAGGCAACGTTTCATCTTTGTTCACGTGAAAAGATTAACCTCACACCTACTGATGAGAACTTCCTGTTTGCTCTCATCTCTAAATGAAGCATAACAAGATGTTGGTCAACAGTGGGAATGCAAGTAGATGCCTAGACCACAGGTAAAGTATGTTTGTTTGGACTGTTATAAAGCTGCAAGTTAAAAACTTCACGAGAAGACATTTAACATAAATGCGTGTTTTTCTTCAGTGGCATCCAGCTTCTTGGTACAGGTTTTCAAAAGTCTGTGCTACAATTAACCAACATGGGAGGTTTTCAGCCAAACACAATAATCCAAGAAAGGAGTAAGCGAGTTTCCAGACTATACAAAGAATTAGTCACAATGCTTACTGTGGCATCTAAGAAGAGTAAAGAAAGTATGAAAGAGCTGGAAACTGAGGGAAATGTAGACTAGCCACTGATTACAAATCATCGTTATAGGCTAAGGAATACCCTGAAAAGATATTAAGTCCTAATTCCTAAGCACAGTCTATGTTGTCTTACGTGACTAAACAGGCTTCACAGGAGTAATTTATGATCTCAAGGTGAGAGATTATCTCGAGTTATCTGGGTGGTCCTCATGGCATCTTGATGATTCTTAGGAAGGATGCAGAGGGTCAGAGTCATAGAAGGAGGCCACATGATTACAATAGCAGAAAGCACTATGATGTGCTCTGAAATTGGAGCCAGAAGCCATAGGATTCAGGTGGCCGTGAGAACTGAAAACAACAACCAAGGACTCTCTTCTCAAAACCTCTGGAAGGAACCAATCTCACTGCTACCTTGACTTGAGCTGATTTTAGACTTCTATCCCCGGGACTGTGGGAAAGCACATTGTGTGGATTTATGCTGTGAAATTTGAAATAGCAGCGGTAGAAACTATCATGGCCCCAGTCAGACTGGGGATTTCTTGGAGTTGAGACAGCTACCAGAGGGAATGTACTCAAAAGCGGGGCGAGTGTGGTCATAAGGGAGAGGCCTTCTAGCATCTGAGAGTGTGATGGTTCAGTTTCATCATCAATGTGACTGGATTTGGAGTTGCCTAGGAGACACACCTCTGGGTGTGCCTGTGAGGATGTCTTCATGGAGGTTTTAACTGAGGAGGAAAAACTTATTCTGAATGTGGAGAGCACCATCCCACAGAATGAAAGGGGCTGGGAAAGAGGAAAGCTGCTGAGTGACAGCACTCATCCTAGCACTTCCTGACAGGATACAATAGACCAGACACCACTGCTGTGTCTTCCCCGCTATGACTGACTGTTTTAGCTAAAAATCATGTGTCAAAATAAACATTTGCTTCTGGGAGTTTCTTTTCTTAGTTAATTTATTACAGCAACAGCAGTAACTGAGAAGGTCAAGACTGTGGGATGGCTACGTGAGGCAGGACATAGACAAAGTCATTGGAGGAGGAGGACCTCAGAGGTTAGCGATCAGAAGGACCATTGAAAGGAGTGATGAAAACCTCAAGAGTCATGAGAGATAAGGCACTATAAAAAGTGACACTAACCCTGCACATAAAGTCTTCAGAGTCCATGGATGACCATGACACGAAGGCACAGCAAGTGATGTAGTCTGATACAAATAGCAGGTTGAAAGAACAATAAAGAATGAAGATATTGCCCAACCCCAGGCCCTATGAGTGTCATGGTAGGTGGAATAATCAATACTTGAGAGACTAGATGGGAAGCTGTGTCCCAAGACAGCCTAGATTTGAGACTATGGGATAAGAAAAGTGCGGGCAAAGCACGTGAGAGACTTTCTTGATAACTAATCTTGAGCTCCCAGTGACCTGAAGAAAGGATTTGCGTGGGACAGGAGTGGGAGGTGGAGGCACAGAGCTGCATATAGTGAGAATTTGAAAGATGAAGGAGGGTCTGTGCTTGTCATAGGACTGATAGGAAAATGTATTCCAATGGTCTCACTTTACACAAGTGGAAGAGTACTAGCAGATAATAGGAGATGGTAGAGATTGCTATATTATAGTCACCAAGAAGGACCTAGAGCCTTCTACCATGGCAACAGAAGAGAAAAGGGTGCCATGTTGTAAGCAAGCGTTGAGAATGACATATCTTGATAGAAGGAGGCAATTGATAACAGTAATCTGATTTTATATAGTAGAGAAAGCACCTCTTGTTCTGACTTGTTCTCAGACATCAACATTGTCAGACATCCATTCTCCAGACTCCAAAAAGATTATCAGACCTCCAACAGCTATCATGCAGACCAGATAATAAACCCATGTGTCATCTTCCAAAACCCTTATCTGTCCAACACTAGGAAAATTTAAGAACAGAGAATCTATCTTGTGACCAAGAAGCTTTACTAAGTCCTGTCAGTCTGGCACTTGCGAGTTATATTCAATATGCTCATGAAACAGCAGTTTTATTTATAAATGAAGAGGGGCAGTGTGAAAGTGGATCATGGGGAGACACTAATGATTTATGGGGGTGCTTGGGTTAAAATTAAAAAAAAAACCTGCACATGAGACCCACTTTTTAAAGAATGAGTTTCCAAAACTGTTTGGCACTCAGAGCAGACTCATCAAGAAAATGAATGCCAAAGGGCCCTGAACTGCCAGGAGAAGTTACAAGAGTGAAGTGGAGAAAAAAAGTTGTGGACACTGGAGAGTCTGAAGGGGTAAGACTGAAAAGTCATCTTATCGCCTACTATTCACTAATAATGAGTCTTTTCTAACAACTGATAAGAACTTGTGATTGTCATAATTGTATTCAGGAGAATGTCAAGGGATTTAAGTTGGTCTTCCCACCATGTTATGGATCTGATGTGATACACTACCCTTGTGATTTATAGCTTGCAGACAAGTCTTGGCATCAGCTCTTGGCAATCCCAGACACAAAAGATCTGCCAAGGGCCACACTGAGGTGATTTTCAGTCTATCCCATTTCCAACAGAGTGCAGAGCCAAGCTGACATGTGGACCAGGTCTTTGCCCATCCCTTCCCGAGTTCCTTTCTTCCCTACTCTGCAGACACTCAACTGTTTGAACTCTGACTCACAGAGTACTATTCAACCCTATCTTGTCCCCAGGAGTGCCACCATTTCACCCTGCCATTGCTTTATTTGAAAACACAGCTCCTTTGGAGCTGATCACAACTAGGTTTTTGTTGGACTGTTCAGATCAGGACTCCATAAAGTGGCTGACACCCAGCATTGTTATTGAAGCAGTGCCATATCAACTTATCATCTGATGAATGGTTTATGTATCAAAGACACCTCCCCATGACTATCTGTAGGGCTCCAGCTCAGCTTGGTTCTCTACTGTTGATTCTGATATATGCCTATTCATTTATTCATAAATTTGGACCTGGACCTGCTGTATGTATTCCAGCCAGCTTCTGTAGTTGGCTACATCTTCACTCTTAACTCTGACACTTTCATGTTCTGACCTCTATGGCAGCATCTTCTTTCCTGTGGTTGGATTTGGGTTTTTAATCTTATCAATGTAGACTCTTATTTTATTTCTATCAGTCCACTTCTGAAACCTCTTGAACCCTACTGTAGCCTCTTTAACATGTGCTCATTCTGTAACTCATATCTATGCACATAAATACATATATTTTGCTCTATGATGTGAGACATGAAAGTTAATATTAGTAATTAGGATTGGAACAAAAGAACCTACATCACCTCTGTTAGATTGCCAAAGTTAGAAGGTATTATCTTGCAAATTGCTGCTATTCAAACAGCTAAACCTTATGAATTTATTATTATTCAATAAGTCTGACATTGTGGAAAGACATAAATGTTTCCAGCATGGTGTGCTCACAACACCAATTAAAGCGAGTATCAGTAAATCTTGGATAAATGAGGCATTTGCAACTTTTTGAAAAAAGTGAAACTTAAGGCAAATTCATTTTCTTCCAGGTAGTTAGTAAGAGACTCTGAGAGAGAGAGAGAGAGAGAGAGAGAGAGAGAGAGAGAGAGAGAGAGAGAGAGAGAGTTAGTTATATGCGTGTTATGTCCTCGGGTGTACAGGAGAACACACCCATGCACTTGTATGAGGAGCCTAGAGAAGGATTCTGTGCACCCCTTTCTGCACTGCCTTATGTTCTATTACTGAACTTGGAGCTCATCCAATTTTGGCTAGGAAAATCCTAAGCAGTACTGGCTCTCTGCCAACCTCTAGTGCTAGGCTAACAGGCATGTATAGTGTTTTTACATGAGTGTGGGGATCTAAACCTAGTTCTTCATACTTATAAAGCAAGGGCTGTGACCCACTGAGCTATCTCCCAAGCTCTAGAGATATATCTTTATTGTTTATAGAACCTTGGGTTTTCAAGCAAAGTGCTTGTCCTGAAATCCCTTTGTAAACTCAACATCCACTATGTTATCTCATTTGTCTGGTCCACACCACAGTCAGCTGAGCTAAGCACTTTCCTTGAATGAAAGGATTTAATACTATAATCCCATCAGAATCCCATGAGGACATCTAACAGCACCATCTTTTTCTCAGAATACCAAAGACTTATCCTGCTCTTCATTGACAGCTCTTTGTTCCCTTACTTACTCTACCTGTCTCTACTGAAAGTCCGAGCTGAATAAAATCTTGAATGAGTAAATGTATTATGTCTTCAAGTCTAGGGTTTTAAGGCATTAAAAAGTTTAAAATTATCTGTGCTATCTTCTTAGCTGCCCGTGTTTCTTGGGATTTGATTTGTTACACATGAACAAACATCAATGGCTTAAACAAAGCAGAATAGTTTTTCACTCCTTATAGACGTCAAGTATGGGACTCCATGATATTGCCTTCACTGATTCTTTCTGTCCTGTGGCTTTTCCTTGAGAGCTTTGCATTCACAAGAGTGCATTGTCCAAGATGGGTGTTTCATCTATAGTCTAACATACATATGTTCTGTTCAGCAGGGAAGACAAAAAGCGAAGAGGAAATACTCTGTTCAGGATACTTTATATAAATTTAACAACAAAAGAATTCTACCGAAGTCCTCCCGAACAGAACTTGATCACACGACCACATATTTGTCTACAAAAGACTGTGTGTGTGAAATGGAAGTTCCCTCTGGTGTGTCATCACTTTCGTGTTACCATAGGTTTTCCTCAGCCCTCCTGACTTCCTCATATTATAGCATCCTGTAAATGCCACGCCCGGAGCAGGTGCTTCCAAATCATGATGCTCCTTCCTCATAGCATCATTAGCACCAACAAGCGTGCTTCCTGTGTGATCTTTGGTGCTGACCTTGGATTCAGTTCCTGAACCATTCGCATCTTACTAATTTCCCTCAGTCAAGATGGAAGACACTTTCTACTCAGACACTGAAGTAGTAAGGAGGAAAAGCCCTTCAGACAATCCATTGAGAGAAATGTTACTGAGCTCTCTGATACACCAAGTAAGGGATGGGGTGTTAGTGACACAGTGACAGAAGGCCCACTCTTCTGGAACAGGGATGAGTACAATATGAGAGGCCCATGCAGAGCTGCAGGGCAGCTGTGGGTGAGGTACCAGGATTGTCAGGGCAGCTAAAGACGGAGAAGCAAGTCATCTTGGAAGAGCTTAGCCTGAGGGGAGCTTAAAGGAACTTCCTTCTTGCCAGAAGTAAAGAAAGAAAACAATATGCTATGTTCACACAAGTACATGACATTTGAGGTGACCACAATGACAGGAAATAAAATTAGAGGGGCAGGTACCAACTCACACACCTTCCTCGTTTGCAATATGATAGTGGTTCGCTTTAGAACGAGTCAGTGGCAACCACTGAAGGCATTCTACCTATGGAACAATCCACCTTGGGGCTCTAGGTAGAGCACAGTGGCAGTCTGTTGAAGAAAAACGTAAGAAGGGGTTAAAATAAAGAAAGAGAGGTCATTTATAGTTACCTGGCATTCTATGCAGAATATTTGCCAGCTGTGGACACTGTTGGCGCTATGACAGGAAGCAGAGAGGGGCCGGCCAAACATAGGATGGTGACACTATCCTATGACTCTATAGGATCATGATAGACACATGTCACTACACATTTAGTCAAACTCAGAAAGTGCATCAACACCAAGAACAAGCTATGATGTAAACTATGGGCTGTGGGTGATTGTACTTGCCAATGAAGAGCGATCATTTTTATTAAATGTAGCACTCTAGGGGTTGGGATGTTACACTAATAATGAGACAGACTATGCACAGACTGTATAAAAACATTTAAGAGACCTTCTTGTGAACTCTGAACTTCATATATATGCATATCCACATATATTAATATATTTCACATCTGTATGAAATTAGAAAGCAGAGAGGAATCTGTTGACGTAAACAAGAAGGACATCGGGACAGACTGAACTAGAGAAAGGAGATGGAGAAGAAGGGATACCCAGTGTCAAAAAATCAAACCAGGAGGTTGGGATTTGGTAGACAGAAGAAGGAGGCAAGGGAAATTTATGGTGAAACTTGGTTGTCTAACATGCACCTGAGGAGATTATATATATATATATATGTATATATATATATATATATATATATATATATATATAT
>JADRCC010093367.1:0-10673 GCA_019843855.1 Hylomyscus alleni
GGGGGGGGGGTGATGTATTTTCATAGGCTGGGGTCATGGATTGAATGAAAAAGAGAAAGAGCTAAGTACACACCTTTATTACTTTCTGCTTCCTGTGAATTCACTGTGACCAATCACCTCTTGCTCATAGCACCACACCTTCCCTGACTCAATGGGCTATTATATTCCCCCAAAATGTAAACGCAAATAAAGCTTCCTTTCTTTGCTTTCTTTGAGTTGTTTTTGTTAGGTATTCTGTTCCAGCAAGGAGAATAGTATCTAGTACATTTCTTTAATAATTGGTTTGATGAAAGAAGCACTGTTCTATGGATGTGTTACAAAGAAAGGAGATCTAGAATGGGGGTTAGCAAAGTACTTTAATGGTTAAAAGCTGACTATACTAAACCTTGTTTCAGGCTGGAATTGGAGTTTATTCAACAGATTGGTCTTTTTATTAATCATCTCTGTAAACATACTTTATATTAACTTAGGTCTCCATTATGGCAACTGCAAAGTTCTGCACACCAACTAGTACAACAAGTTCTCATTCTTTAATTTTTTTAAAAGAATATTTTTAGTGGCTGAGGTAGTTGAGTTAGCAATTACAAGTATCTGCTGCTCTTGTAAAGGAACTTGTAAAGTCCCCAGCACCCACATGGTGGCTTGCAATTGTCTTTAATCCCAGTCCTAGGGAATCAGAAATAATTTGAAATAAATGTGAATAACAATTAGAAAGACCTTGTCTAAACTTCTCAGTCACCAGACACACACAATTGGTACATGTACACACCTATAGGCAAAATATCAACATACATAATATATGTACATTTTATGGTTAAGCTCATGTGCTACTTTTCCAGAAGACTTGAGTTTATTTCCCAGCACCCACATCAAGTAGCTAATAACCGTTGTAACTCCATTTCTAGGGACCTCTGTAGACACCTGAATTCATATGAACACACAAATACACAGAAACATACATGTGATTTAAAACAATAAAAATAAAAGGCTCTTTCCTTAAAATTTCCTTTGTTTAAGACCAATCTGAAAACTTTTCTAGATTAGAAATAAAAACATGAATTTATGTACAGCTGATGATTTTATTTTGCAACTTCACCATCTGCAAGTACAAAATTAATTTGTTTTGCAAAATAACAGATACAGTAGCTAAAAATCCAAGTCCACATATTCCTTTTGTGAAAAAAAGCACAACGCTATTTTGATTATTTACATATTTTGTTTACTTCTACTTGGCAGTAGAAATCTATCTGAAGCACTTCATTTTCCTGTTTTTTCCTTCACTGTTTGAGTCAGATCTGTAGGGAGATGATATTCTTTCATGGAACAAGAAAAGGACTTTTTATTGAGTAATAGATACATGATGGCATCTCCCAACAGTTCTCGTCTATTGACAGCTTCCCATATTTTACAGTCATAGCTCTCTTTTAGCTCTAAGCCCTTTGTGTCTATGTTATTTGTGGATGTACATAACTTATCTCTTTTGCTCTTTTCTAACTCCTAACATGGAGTTATTCTATGATTCTATGTCAGTTCCATTTGCCTAAATAAGTATTCAGTACAGCTTTTACATATTTCTTTATAGTGCTACTTTATTTCTAGAGCCTTCTAAGAAAGAGACCCCCAGCTCCCTGGGTTATTGGACCCCAAAAAAGGAATAGGGGCACAGAGTATGGGAACTATCTAAATTTTTCTTCTATTACTATGTTTAGTTTGAGGCTAAGCTTTATAGCAGTGCAAGATATGCAGAGCCAAGGAAACCCTGCCTGATTGTATATTGAGTAGATAAAGTCCTGGGTGAAGATATATTGTTGACATGGGCAAATCCATGTCAAGGATCAAGGCACATATGGGTCAGGCTTGGAAAGGCACAGCCTTCCTTTGTCCAAGTACTGATGATATTTATCATCAGTATGTGCCAAAACTAGCACCTGCAATTTCTTCCTCATAGATGTTTACAGTCTGAGACAGCTAGCCTACAGAAACTTCCTACTGAGACTAACACCTCCTTATGTGCTATGTATTATATATTATGTGCTATGTGTTATGTATATAACAAACATGCTGAGGTTTTAGATGTAGTGGTAGTATTTATAGCTCCATCAGAGTATACACAGTCAACCCTATACCAGCTTTTCTGTACATGTGTCTATGTCTGTCCTTTCTTCATTATCTCACTACCCCAGTCAGGCTTCCAGACCCAAGCCAAGAGGGTTCTTCCAGCAAGACCTAAGCCTAACCTTTATTTAAACCATTCAGTGTTTTTCTTATGGATGTCCCATGGTTCCACCAAAAACAGTGTATCATTTTAGTTTTGAGGTGGCAATATTTATTATTCACAGTTTTCTTCATCTCTATTGTTATTAAAAGGTAAATTCTTGATTGTCTAGATTTCTGGATGTAACAGGAATCTTTAGAAAATGTGTATGCCATTCAGGAATAGTAGTATCATCATAGTACTGTTCAATACTAGTGCATTTGAATATTATAATGATCTCAAACTAAGAAACAGCAAAAGAGTTTGTTATGGTATTTTTTAAAATAACTTTTTTAAAAAAATAATTTTTTAAAAAGAAAATAAAAAAAATTCCACTCTTAGAATACCAGAAAACAGCACTCTTTGCTAAGAACTGTGAGACTGCACGCTTATCTATATATGTTCATTTTCCTATGTTTTTTTATCCTCTTTTGATCAAAGTCTTCTGTAGGTAAAATGTGTCTTTTGTGAAAAGTCCTCCATCTTGTAATGAAACTCATTAGACATGTTAAGTTCAAGGGTAGGTGAAACATTCCATTCTGCAGAGAATCTTGTCAAGATCAAGAAGTAAACAACTGAAAAGCTTCAGGAAGTCCATGAAGTTGACCTGATATGTTTAGCCCACCTATCTCCAAGCATATATAAATGGTAAGAATTTCTGAGAGACACTCTTAGACAAGGCAAGCTGGCTGGAAGACTCCTAGATCAGCCAAGCTGACTAGAAGAAGCAGAGATATGCTGAGCTACCTGGAAGAAGTTTAGACTAACAGAATCACCAGGAGAAGTCTTTCCAACCTGTTAGGCTGCTTTCAAGTTTTATAGTGTGTTTTGGATTTCCAGCTTTCGTGAGCTGTCACCCATGCTGGGGTGAGATTTGGGTGATGCAGATGTCTTTTAGTCATTTTTGTTCCTGTAAGGAACCCCTTGTCCATATAACCTATAAATAACCCGAGTAGAACTCATTGGTTTGCCAAGTTGGATTTTGGTAGTATTCTTACCTTGGTCTTTCATGTCATCCATTTCCTAACTGGGGTGAATAGACACTTATTCACATCTCTGAAGGAACAAGTGTCACACAATAGGAGAAAGGTCATATCATAGATGTAAAAGATTTATTACATTTAAATAAATTTTTAGAATGTACAAAAAGTGTGAAAGTGAGCAGCAAAAAAAAAGTTTCTTTTGTTGTTATTCTCAGCTTTTTTGTTCTAAAGTATTCTATGCCTGGTTCTCTTCCTAGATAAAAAAGAAAAATGATACTAATCTGTGGTGGTGTGGGCTCCTCATCCAGTTATCATCCTCTATTCTCTTTCTTCTTGGTCTGTTAATGATTTTTGTGCCCTTCTAGACTCTCAGGAATTAAACAAATGTGAATGTAATTATTTTCAACAGAAGGACTAAATTGATGTTTTCCTCCATAGGTATTACCCTTTGACTCAAAACAGATTATGTTTATTTTTCTTTTGTGGTAAGGGAGCATTGTCTGACAGACTTTTTCTTGGGAGACACAACACTTACTTGTCTACTTACCACAGAAAGGGAACACATGACAGATCAAGGTAATCATTGTACCAAAGTTCAACTTAGTGAAACAGTGAATTTTTAGTTGAGTTATTAACAAGACTATAGGTTAGGGAGCAGGGGTAACCCATTCAGGCAATTGTATCACTGAAATGCCCATCCCAATATGGATGGGAACCTGCAGCACTCTGTAGGGAGATCTACAGGTTGGGGAGTTCTTTTCCAGGTGGCTTTTTAAAAATGCAATCCTGGAGCTCTTTGAACATCTTGAAGGCAGTTCAAAAGTTGAGAATCTCTCCTTTCAGCAGTTTGCCTGATCAGAATCACCTTACTGAGTAATATTTATAAACCTGGAGATATAAATCCAGAATCTTCCAAGTTTCCACATTCCTAGCTATGTGAACTTTTGTTTACCTCCTGAGTCTCAGTACCATCACCCTCTTTCTTGGAGAGAATGATTCAATTACAATAAAATTGTTAAACAATGGGGGAGCTATATTGCTATAGCATTTTCTCTGTCCAATCACATTAGGGCAGTGAGAGGCCTGTGATTGGACAGGAATAGGGAGGTGGAGCTAGAGTTGGAGGGAGAAGAAGGGTCAGGAGCAGGAGGAGAAGGGTTGGAGCAGGAGGAGAGGTGGTCATCATGCATGTAGACGATGAGGATGGTCCAAATCCCACGAATTTATACAACCAAGCATGTTTTCACAAAATAGATTAAATGGGTTAGAATATTGTCTTTACTATCTGGTTCAAAAATTATTGAATTGGCATCTTGTAAATTGTAATTTTATTATTATATAAATATGATTGGATATTAAAGCCTTAAGACTCATGCTTTACTTACCGGGTAATAGCTGCTATTTAGATGAATTATTGTGGGAGTGTGTAAAGAGTTGCATGCGAGCGAGATGTAGCTTGCAGGGAGGATATAGCAAAAACCCGCCGGAGCTTAGTATAGAGGTCGAACTGTATCGGCTCAAAAACATGGCCTGGTGGGAAAGCGAGCTTTCGGGGTGGATTCATTTTTTATATTTCCCACAACACTATAGGAACATATTTCTAGGTTTAATGATTCATATTGACAGTAGTATTATTTGCCAGGGGCCAGTCCCAGTGATCATCGGGTCCTGAAGAGGAGATAAGGAATTGGTGGAGGAGTGAGTCAGGCACTGAGTTGAGGGAATCTTGCAGCCTGACTAGCAGAGTGCCAATTATCATTAGACCCAAGAAAAATCTTCAGACTAAAGTTTCTGCAGTTATTATTTGATGTCTACCATCATACAATATTTATATTTTATACCTTTGTAGGATTTATTTATATGTCTAGTCTTGGTTCTCTTTTGTTCCTTGGTCATATGTCACCAAATTTGCCCTATACAAGCTAACTTTTCTAAGAAAGGGGGGCTTAATACTTTATTCTTTTTTCATTTATCTATGCCATTCTTTGTCCATCAATATATCTCTGCCCTGTGTAGGGCAGAGATAACTGTGGACAATCTAACTTTGTTGCTGTATTTTTTCCTCAAGGGTCATACCATATGCAGCCCCCAATCTCACATGCCACATAATTGCCTGAGCTTATACTAGGAAGAGGCTTTAATTTGCTTTGCTGCCAACTTCTCTAGCCCACTGAGTTTTATTTATCTTTTTAAGTTTACTTTGCTCTGATTATCTTGTTCCTGAATAAGTACAGGGACAGATGTTCCAAGAATATCTTGGAGTCAGAGCCTTGTAAGGAAATCTCTTACATCTTTAGTTGAGTCACAACCTCCAGGGGACATAAGGAAGACCTTCAAGTAGGCGAAATAAGACTATCTCCCTAAAGGGGAAAATGATTCATAAGAAAATTTCCATCAATCCAATATCCCAAGTTGTAGAAATATTAAAAGCCCCCCCCCCAAGCATGCAACAGGTGGAGAGCATGATGAAAAATAGAAGACCGCAGGACAGAGATTGTATCACTCGGCTCAGCTTTGTTGGTTCTTTGTCAAGCAGCAGTGCTGGCTTTATGACTATCATTGTTCTCATTAGATATGGCTGTTCCAGCTATTGTTTTCTACTGATATCTGACAGGAAATGAAGAAGAACAGAGGACCTGCCAGAAACTTGTCAGAAATTCCACCACCTACTCTGGATTTATAATTATGTTCATATTTACTATGTTCACAAACTCAAGGGATTTAACCCGTGTGGATAATTGCTTTATATAGTGGTCTGGGATAGAGCTCATACTTCAGTTTATACCTGTAACTGTGCTAACTTCCCTGCTAACATAGGCATTCCCAAAAGAAAGATTGTCTTTAGCAACCTTGGAGGAAAATAAGCATCAGGCCATTAGAGTTGAGAAAAACTGCTTGTAGCTGAAATCTTAAGGGAGTAAAGTTGTCCAGTCCACAAATTGTCTCTTTATAGATTTTACTTAAATGTTAAAGAGACTCTTTATTGATCAGCTCAATGACATTGCACCTCATGAGTAAACACACAATGATAATGGTATTACAAAATAGTGATGGGATCTTGAGGTAAATTTAACAATAATACGATGACAGGGGTTATAGCCTCACATAAAGTAGGCTGAACTTTTAGATATGCAAGATTTTTGTATCACTTTGTGTATACCTAGTATTTCAGGATAATATGTAGCTTAAAAGGTTTTAGGATATAGATTGTATAGATTTAAGCGTAATATATATAGGGAAATGTGTGGTTTAAGCAGTCAAGTACATTCCCGATGGATGGATGCTATTCAGTTCCCTTGTGGTATTGGTGTTGGTGCTATGAAGACAGCTAAAGAGCAAGGTTCAGCTGTCACGGACCTTCTTCCTTCAGGGTGGAAGGACTCTATTCGAGGTCCTACTCAGGAGAGCGCTACAAGAATAGTGATAGGCTGATTCCTTTTCCCTGTTTGTGCTACATATACTTAGAGCAAGTCTAAAATGCAACCTAAAATAAGAACAATTTTATTAAAGATGAAAAATCCAGTCTGAAATATCACCTAAAATAAGAACAAATTTAGGAGAAGAAAGACAATAGAGTAGTTGAAGTTTATGCTCTGTTTGGGGAGCACAGTGATTCAATATTAGTCATTTTGTTTGATTTGAATTCTTGTAAATTATACTTCAGTGAGTTAAGGTGAAGATACTTTATATTTGATTTTTAAAATGAAGCAATGTTTTGTTGATTACTTTGCCATCCCTCGTGTAGTCTATTTTTATTGCTACAAAAATCTAATATCTCCTGGTGATGAAGATGATATCTAATTTAAAAGAAAAATAAATATCATTGGTAACATATAGTGTGATTTCATTCTAAATTGCTACACAGCAGCAATTAAACACAGCATCTCCCTTGTAGTCTTTATATCCAATGCACTCAAAATAGTTTCTTTGACACATCCTGCACAGTTTGATACTATGCAATCTACTTCCTGAGCTGTAGAGCAGAGTTTACTCTATTATGAAGGGAAAGCAGACAAAAAGGAAGAAAGTTGAATGATAAGCAGATACTACAGAAGCTTTAAATTCTCATCACAACCATGATTTTTTTTAATAGGAGACCAGGACACAATCAGAGGTTATTTTTGCTCCCAGGCCAATATTCCATAATGTTATCACAACTGAGACAGTCTATTGCCATTTACTAGTAGCTACAGGCCAGGGAAGGTACCAAGCATATGTGATCCATATGACAAACTTTTTCCTAACTTTCTATCTCCCTTCTTTTCATCGTCACCAACAAAGAATTATCTAATTTAAATATCAATAGTGGCCTAAGATGACTCAGTGGGTAAAGTTCTTGCTGTTATAAGGGCGACTATCTGAATTTGAGTTCCCAGAGCATACGTAAAGCTAGATGTGGTAGTACAAATTGTAATGGCAGTGATCTTATGGTGAGACATGAGGCAGAAACAGGAATATTCATATAAGCTTATAGGCCAGATAGTCTGGCACATGAAGAAGCAAAACAACAACAACTACAACAACATCAAAATTGTCTCGAACACGATGAAAGGCAAGCACTGGTACTAAAGGTTTTCTCTAACCTTTTCATGAATGCCAGGGCATTTATTCACATTTGTATACATAAACACATGTACATACAAATATGTACACATATTATACACATAAACTTTAAATGAACAAAAGAATAAAACATATTTTGATACTTTTGTTTTCTTTATCTTTCTTTTTTTTTTTTCAAGACAGGGTTTCTCTGTATAATCCTGACTGTCTTGGAACTCACTCTGTAGACTAGGCTGGCCTGGAACTCAGAAATTCACCTGCCTCTGCCTCCCAAGTGCTGGAATTAAAGGCATGGGCCACCACTGCCTGGCTGTTTTCCTTTTTCTTAAAAAATCTTTATACAATATATTTCATCATTTTTCCTCTCCCAACACTTCTATGATCCCACCCTCCAAACTTTATGTTCTCTCTTGGCGGTAGCAGGAAGGGATCTAACCTGGATGTTTCTGGTGCTGCAGGCCTAGAGAAGGCAGTTAAAGCAGTTTCCCTTATATGCATAGATGCAATCTATGATCTTCTTCATTTGTCTTATTGCTCTAGCTAAGACTCTGAGTACTATATTGGATATGTATGGAGGGAGTGAACAACCTTATCTTGTTCTTGATTTTAGTGGAAATGTTTTGGATTTCTATCCATCCCTGACACTGCTCTGGAAGCCCAGAAACTAAGACTAGATAGCCCAGAGACCCATGGGTAAACCAAATACTACTGTTCTGCTAAAGGAATGAACCACTAAAATGATTCCTGGCATTCTATCTACTAAACTCATAGATCAGTGCTTTGTTCAGCCATCATCAGAGAAGCTTCCTCCTACATGAGAAGGGAACAAATACAGAAACCCACAACCAGACAACATTCACAGAATGAGAGAACTTAGAGTAATCAATACTGAATTCAATGTCTCCATGAAATCCTGCCCCTCAGGGTTCAGTTAATCCTGTGGAATAGGAAGTGATAAAAGTGTAAAAGCCAGAGTGGGTGGAGGACAGGAAGGAAACAAGGCCCTCTAAACAGTAGAACTGATATACATATGAATTCAGAGACTGAGGTAGCATTCATAGGTCCTGAACTATTGTGAGCCAAATGGGGTCGCATCCCTAGCCCCGAAGCTGTCTCAAATTGATGACCACTAAGAAATGAAAAAAGTTCTCTCAAATGGAGTCTCACTGGGAATACAAACCACTCCTGAGGGAATGTTCCATGCATAGCAGAGAATAACCAACACAAAACAGACGCAGTAGCATCTTTGGAAGTTTTTTTGTGATTTGTTAGTTCGGTGGGACACGTCAGAACATACCACACTAGACCCAAACAGTTGCATGTGTAAGAGGTTTAATAGAGAGGGGGGTGGAAATGGCAGGGAAAGAGAAGAGGGAGAGGGGGGAGTGTTCCCCGAATATTTATGGGTTGTGATGTAGCAGCAGGTAAAGGTGGGAGATGAGCCCAATGGATTCTGGGAATATGGTGGCTGTTGCCCTGGCAACAGGTCTGTGGACCTGCCCATGCATTGCCACAGGCTTTGGATGTCCTGATGCTAACATACCTTCCTTTTTGGTATTATAAAGAGAAGGAAAGAAAAAGGGAAGGGGAAGCTAATGGTGAAAAGGGAATGAGGTTGTCGTGTCTCTTAAGCTACTTCCTGCTGTCTAGGGGCGTTGTCAATGAGGATAGCTGGATTTCACCATCTGGATCCACTTGGTAAACATTTGCATCAGGTTCCTCTGTGGACAGTGGCTCTTCTGTGGGCAGCGGCTGGTAATTCTGTAACAGGAGTATCCTGGATTGGTTGACATAGAAGCAGCATTCTTCTTGGAGGAACAAGCAAAGACCACCTTCTTTAGCTGTCAGGAGATCTAGTCCCCATCTGTTTTGAAGCACCACAGCTGCCAAAGAATCAATTTTTTTTTGGATAGTAAACACAGTTTTAGACAGTTTTGAAAATCGCTTTGAAATTGAGAAGTGAATGTATTATATTGGATCATGGAAGTTGTTATCTCTGCAACTCCAGTACCTACACCTATGACTATTCCTTTTGCAACCAAGAGTGGCACAACTTGGACTGCCCTCTTATGTTGGGCAGCTATTATATCTACAACTGGGATTGGCAGGGGCTCGTTTCCCTGGATTACTCCCAGTTCAGGGAAAAGAAGTACTAATGTGCAAACTCCTGACTAGCTAGCATGTAGGCGATGATATGCCTGAGTGCCACAAAGGATTGACGTATTTTGGATTGTAGGGCATTGTGGCAGAGATGATATATCAAGGGTTACGGTTTTATTGCAGTCTAGGGAGCCCAGCATTCCCACCTAATGAGTCCCAGAGGCCTTAAAACAGGTTGCCACACTAAAGAGAGGGACAGAGGTAAGGTATGGAGTCATTACGACACTGGAGCCAGGGCAGCTGACAAAGGGTGAGGTAATGTTACTTGACAGTATCACCAGAGACGCTGTTAAGTGACAACTGTGAGTTAGTTCCAGGAGGTGCACATAACCAGCACTCCTTAAAGCGTCCAGATCTGGTAACACTGAGGAGTTGGTATGCCACGATCAAGGTCTGAAGTAAAAGGCAAAATGACAAGTTAGTGCCATTTATAAGGGGTGATGTCAAGGAGGTAAGGACCTCAGAGGAGTATGTGATTATCTCCCCTACCTTTTTGATATCTAGTGGTTGTGCAATAGAGACATATTTTTTCTGAATATGGATGGTACTTACTGGGGCACCGAGCTGATTTTTATGATAGAGCTTACCAACAACTCCTGTCTCCCACCTGGAATCTCATGGGTCTTGTATGTAGAAAAAGTGTCTTGTGATGTTGACAGAAGAAAGGATTGATCTGTGATCTTAGCATATGTATTTGACAAGATCAATATGGG